>JANIJG010004968.1:6305-16731 GCA_024611175.1 Megaceryle torquata | reverse complement strand
TGAGAGGGCATGGCCTGAAGCTGCACCAGGGGAGGTTTAGGTTGGATCTTAGGAAGCACTTCCTCATGGAAGGGGTGGTAGAACACTGGAATAGACTGCCCAGGGAGGTGGTGGAGTCACCATCCCTGAAGGGCTCTTTAGTCTGGAGAAGAATGAGAGGGGATCTGATAAATGTTTATAAATATCTGAGGGCTGAGTGTCAAGAGGGACAAAGGGACAGCCTCTTCTCACTCGTGCCCTGTGACAGGACAAGGGGGGATGGATGTAAGCTGGATCACAGAAGGTTCCACCTTAACATGAGGAGGAACTTCTTTACTGGAAGGGTCACAGAGCCCTGGAATGGGCTCCCCAGAGAGGTTGTGGTGTCTCCTTCTCTGGAGATTTTCAAAACCCACCTGGATGCTCCTGTGTGACCTGTGCTGGATTAGCTGGTCCTGCTCTGGCAGGGGGGTTGGACTCAAAGATCTCCAAGGTCCCTTCCAACCCCTGACACCCTGTGATACTGTGATACTGTGAGGTGTTTAAGGAAAGAGTGGATGCTTCACTTAGTGGCATGATTTAGCTGATGTCGTGATGTTAGGTCATAGGGTGAACTCTATCTCAGTGGTCTTCTCCAGCCTCAATTATTCCGTGATTCTGTGATCATATATAGGAAGCCCTCATAGTATAAACATCATCAAGCACATAAGCACCCAAGACTTTTCATCCTACATTCACATGAGACATTCTTTTAGGTCCACTTGTCCATAGGCTTATGGGACAGATCATGTGACTTGCAGACACATTTTAACAGCTAGATTATTTCCCTCAAAGCTAAAAGTATACTATAAAAAGTTCCAGTGATGGTTTGCAGTGCTTTACATACATGGAATTTGAGGCATGAGGCCAAGAAATGGCCTTGCATATGTTATGGCTTTACATAACTCTCAAGTTGTAGAACACATACTGATTTTTTAACACTGGTACTTTTAAGTCTCTTCCTGCATCTGTAAGCACTTGTACCACTTTCTAGGGCTTCTCAGGAGAAGCACCCAAATTGTAACATATTTCATAAGTACAGAGATATTAAAATGTGAAGCACTGTATTGGGTCTGACTGAGCTGGAGTTAATTTTCCCCATAGCAGCCCTCCCAGTGCTGTGCTTTGCACTGGGAGCTGGAAAGGTGCTGATAAGTCACCCGTGTTGTGGCTCCTGCTGGGCAGGGCTCACACAGCACCAAGGCTGGTTTTCCAACATTCCCCCTGCAGTGGGATGGGGTGTCCTGGGAGGGGACAGGACTGGGACAGCTGACCCAAACTGACCAAAGGGATACTCCATACCATATGACATCAGCATAAAAATAAAAGCTAGGAAAAGGAGGAGGAGGGGGACATCCACCCGTCCTCTGGAGCAACCACTATGCCTTTAGAGTCCCGCTCCTGAGAAAAGGGGTCAGACATTGCCTGCTGATAGGAAGTAGAGGAGAAATATCTTTTTTCTTTTTCTTCCGCACACACGGCCTTGCTTTGCTTTTCATTAAACTGCCTTTGTCTTAACCCACGAGTTTCATCTGATTTTCCTGGTCCAGCTGAGAGAAGGGAGGGGAACTGATAGAGTGACTTCATGGAAACCTGGCATCCATCCAAGGTCAAACCACCACAAGCATCAAGTCTCTTCCTGTCCCAGATGGAGAAACTTCCTGTGATTCTCCATTACAGTGACACAGAAAGAGAAAAACTTATCAGAAATGTCAGGCAAATAACTTAGAACAACATAAGCAATATACACTCCCTTCTCCAACACCTCTGCAACAAAGTTAAAAGTTAATGTTAAAATCACCCATTAGTAGATCATCTAATATACTTATTCTTCCAGGTCATATACTTGCATTAGTAGTTTTCATTTTCTAGCTCCAGACACTGCAGTGAGAAATTTGCTCTGGTTATTTTCTCCCTTTTTGGACAAATGAGTCTACCTCTTAAAGATAAGTTTGAGACAGTCCTGTCCTCCCAAAATCCAGCTATGGAACTATCCAGTTCCATACATACTTCCTAAAGAATCCTAAACACCACAAACATTTCCCCTGCACACACGTGGGTTTGACAAGTAACAGAAAGCATGTGCAACAAAATGTACAGAAATTTACAGACAATGCACCCCTTGGTACCACAGTGCTAGGGAACCTGTCTGCAAAAGGGACATTAAACATTTGTGACTTCAAAGAAAAGATGACAAGGGTACATAGATACACAAATTGACTGCCTCCTCCATGCTGCTTCCCCTTTCTCTTTGCCAAAAACAGCCACATGCCTGCCTTCATCGCATCAGCATTTTAATCCAGACTCCAGGTTCAAAGCCTTCAGAGTCTGAAAAGCTTAGGCAAGTGTGCTGGTGAGGGGGAGATGCTAAACAAGAACAACAAGAACAACCCAAAAATACACCTGCCTTCTGATACAAGTTACACTGTCTCTTGTTGTTCTTGGATGACTCCCCATGTAAACTGTCACAAGTAAAGCCTTATTTAGCAATAAGATAAATCAGAATTGTCACTGGAGAAAAACAAAGTGGCTATCTTTAAGGTAAACCCTCTGAATTCTAAAAATAGTGCCTTGATCTTTGAGACTTCAGTTTTAAAATGTCCTGTTGTGGGTAAACAGAGAGACAGAATAGGTCCTTGATGAGGAATGAATGAGTGGTGACAGCTTTAAAAAAACCCAACCAACCAACCAACCAAACAAACAAAAAACCCCCAAACAAACAACAACAAAACAGCAAACAACAAAACAAAACAAACAAACAAACAAACAAAATGTAAAAATCAAGCTTTGATTTTGAAGCCTGCTGAGCATCAGAAACAGTAACCTACTTTGAGTACAGTTTTCTAACTGAACAGCGGAGAAAGCAAGCAGGGCATGCTAAAGAGAGTTGCATTTAACTCATTTCTCCTGACTTTAGAACTGTAGGGACTAAACAAAAGAAGAAAAACCGAACTGAAAAATCTGACTTAACATTTTTATTTTTGCCATCTGTTTAGGAAAAAAAAAAAAAAGGCTGGCTTTAGTTATAATTAGTGGTCAAAAATTGAGAATGTTTTTCTTTTGTGTGACTTTTGGCATTGTTGATTGTAAACTTGACTCAGGTTGTTTGCAGGGGTTCAGATACCCATTCTTCTCTTTGATGAGATACCAAAATTTATTACTGAAATGTGTAATCCCTGCTAAGAATGGCACTGCCAACATTTTCATCTCATTCTGAGGATTATTGACATTTCTTGAGTAAAAGATGGGATAAATAAATATGGACCCCAAAACATGCTGAACATTTTTATCATTACAAAAGACAAGGAATGCACTGTAAAATGGAAAACAGATTTTTAAGACATCATTTTCCTAGAAAAATTGTTTTCCTTTATGGATTATTTTTTACAGCTCTGCAATAAATGCTTCATGAAAAAGACTTTCCAACAGAGTATAAAGAAAACTTTTATCTCTCTTCAACACAACTCCATTGACTTTTCACTTGTAGCTTGCCTCTTTATGCTTGTTGTTAATATGGTCTCTGTTATGCAATTAAAGATGTAAAAGGAGGTAATTCCACCAGGTTTCCTTTTTTCTTTCTGGAGTTCCCAAGTTTCTGGCATCTGATTTTTAAGAAAGCTTTTAAGTCTGAATGTGTGGCATCATATTTTGCAGAGCAGGAGTGTCTCTCATAACCCAAATAGCAGCTAATGTATTTCAAAGGCTTCTTTCCGGATAAACATCCAAAACTCAGGATAGTTATTTACCTCACCCAGGTGCCTTTTCTCTGGAGACCACAAGGCTGTGTGTGAAGATACAGACTGTACGACAAGATGTATGGTAGTGGAATCAAGTCTGATAATTTTAGGTCAGAATTCAGGCAAGGAGAGACATGTTCTTTTGATATTTCTATTTCATAAAGTTGAGATTCTTGTGGAATCAGAGAACACCAAACACCTCTCCACTTTCAACAAACAACTCCAAAGCCCCTGAAAGGCTTGCTTTGGGGTCAGAGCTGTAGTCAGATACAAATGCTGATTAGTTTTTCTTCAACCCTCTCAACTGGAAGCAAGTCTAAGTATATTGAACTAAAGCTTTGTCTCTGCTCAAAGCCTACTAGAACATGATGTTTCTATTTACTGCATATACAATTTAAAGTACAGTAATGAAAAGAATCAAAACAAAACTCAGAACTACAATGTTCTTCATAAAAACTCTGTCCTCAACCTTTTACACCAAGCTTAAAGAAGGAATACATTAAGGGGTGAGGAAGAATGACAGACAAGATATGAAGGAAAGACACTGAAAATTATTCTGAAGTTGTGGTGGTGTGGTGAATCGATGTCACAAGCTACGGCATTGCCTGGACTGTGGCTGAAATAAATGAAAAGGGAGCTGTCTGAATCCACTCACAAAGCAGTACAGCGGTGCAGACACCGAGATCTGCATCACATTCCCAGCAGCCCAGGCTTGTCTATGCATGAGTGTGTGCACAAACTTAGTGTTATCACAAATTCTGGTTAGGAATTTGTTATCTTTGGGAGATGTTTTTTCTTTTTCTCCTCCTCCATTCCTCCCCCCTGCCCCGCCTCCGCCCCTGCCATCTCTGGACTTCAAATCTCAAATACCTTGGGAATTTTGGGGGGATTAAACAAACTGCACATGGGGTATGGGCTGACTCTGCTCTACAGTAGACAGTACACATCTGATGACTCCAGCTAAGCTAATCGCGGCAAAATCTACTAGAGTTTCTAATACTCCTTAACAAAAACATTACTAACAGGATCACTGAGGTAAATGACCTAAGCACAACACACAGAGAGTATGTTATATATTTTATTTTGTTTGTATCACACAAATTATCAAGTTAAATCTGTCCCTAATTCAGTGATACCTCACCCAGAGCTTCTGTCAATGTAATTTTTATACATAGACTGCCATGAGCCTCAAGACAATCACAGTTCTTTTTCCGAGTGAAAAAACTGATTCTTATTTTCCTGTGTATAAAGTGACTGAGCTATCAGATGTGTTTCCAGATTATCTACTGGAAAGGTACTATTTTTAAGAGGAGCTTGCACACTGTTTTGCACAGTAGAAGGACTCAGTAAAAAAAATTTTCTCATTCATTCACTGTGATGAATAGATGTTTGACAGTAAGAGAGGAACGTTTCTTAGAAAAAAAATCTCAGTGAATACTGAATGAGCAATACTGTGATGAATTTAGCAAAAAGCCATACAACCAGTGTAAAAACCAATCCAGAGTAACAGGGTTTGTGAAATTACTTGTCCAATAATATGTGGAATTAGCCAAAGAAGAGAGTCAGACTTTCCCTGGCAACCAAGTTTAATTCCACTTTAAATTTCCATCTTCAATTGCAACCTCAGGAGTAAATGTTGCCCTGACTCTTGGGAGAGTACTGCAGGTACCACAAGGAGATCTGAACAGAAATTTCAACCACCTGAGGGTTTATTTTTTCTTTTCTTCAAAATGGACCTCTCTTTCAAATCTGGAGTTCCTTCTGGAGAGAGAAAATAATTTTGTGTGGATTATTTTTAATCAACATTTAACAAAAAATATTAAAATTAAGGAGAGGAGATGGGGATGTTTCTGAAATGTTTAAAGGAAAACTGTTTCAAACATGACTGAATAGGAAAAGAAGAAACAGGGAGGCAGGAAGACAGCAACAGAAGCTCTGTTTCTGTAAATTTTTTTTTTCTTTTTTTTTTTTTTTTGTGCTAGGATGTAATTATTCTGCTGTATATGGAAAGAACAATGGGACACAGATAAATCCTGCAACTTACCTCTGTGCAGAGAAAGGATGCTGCAGTGAGACTCACTAGGCAGCAAATAACACCAGACTCAGCTGATCAAGGAGAAACATTTGCATGAGTGCAGCTGGTGTGGGATGAGGTGCCAAGGTGAAGGGTACAAGGCACCCACACTAAGACTGGCCTGCAGCGCTAGGTGAGGAAGGGTCACTGCAGCAGTGGTAAGAGGGGATCAGATTCCCCAGTAATTAACCACTGTGCAGCAGGTAAGGTTTTTCTCCCCCAGCTATAATTATTATTTAACTGTGCAGGTTTGTTTGACGAGTTGGGAGATGTGCATACACAAGTGTGCGTAGAAACAGTTCCACTACCAAACATCTGTTAATTAGCTAACATTAAATTAATTAAAAAAAATTATAAAAAAATTAAGTCAATCAATGGACATTAGTTTCAAAAAATGTTTCTGTCAGCAAAAGCAAAACAACCTCCTCTTCCCCAGATAGCTCAATAGTTCAGAAAAATGTTTTCCTGTGTGAATGACATGGCTTTAGGATAAATTGAGATTAGAACAATAAAGGTGAAGAGCTACTCCAATCCCTGAGACCAGAAGATGCGAAGAAAAGGGGCAATCAGGCCTCCAAGTTATTCTCTGTTCTTCTGCACCGTGGCTTCAGCTTTTGTGTAATTTTATCATCCCAGGGACAAACCATAAGTTCTCCCCAGCTGGAATTTCCCTAAAGAAGGGTGTTCAGGGCTTGCAAGAACAGGAAATCAAGATCAGGAGGACGTATGCTGCGACACAGATACACTCCTCAGCATTCCAAGGTGTTATGGTTTAACTTCTGCTGGCAACTAAACACCAAGCAGCCACTTACCCACTGCTTCCCCTCGACACACACCCCCTCCTGTGGGATGGGATGGACAATTGAGAGAAAAAAAGGTGAGAGACACCATGAGTTAAGGACAGAAAACCACAAAGAGAGAAGAAACAGCAATAACAATAATACTAATGAAATAATATGTAAAATGATTGATACAAGCCATGAGGTGCTCCTGGTGGTACCCAGGATGTGCTGTGGGATGCTGCTATCACAAGCTGAAGCCACAGTGAAAACCCAAACCCACACCCTGACCCCAGGCCAGCCCTCCCCTCACACAGGTGGCATGACTCGGTATGTTATCAGGGATACCAGTGGCTGGTTCTGTTGTTTAGCCCCTCACAGCTGCTTGGGCCAGCAGCTATCCTGGCCTAAACCACAACAGGAGGCCAAGGGTAGAAATGGACTTTGAGACCCATCTTTCCCCTGGGAATTTCCATACAATCTCTAGCTGCTATTTTAAAAGAACACCACTTCTAGCCTTGCCAAAAAAAAGAACTCAAATTCAAATTACACATCAACAGCATACAGATCTGTTATTTTTCCCTCCTTGGCCTTGAAAATTAGTCTCAGTCTGCTTAGCCTCCAGAAAATATCTTGCTCAATACCAAGCCACATGCAGAGGCTTCATCCAAGATCAGGACTAGAGCCAAAAGTTTTTCTTTAAGTAGCACTCTACCAGGTTTTACAAATCACTGCAAGATGATATTTTCCTGGCTGACATCCAGGGCCCAGAGCATCAGCAATAACTAAGAAGTTGATGCTGTGCTTGTCTAGGGTGCACCATGCCAGGGACAGTAATAATCACTCTTGGGCTGCTTCTAACAGTGTGCTGTGGGTTTTATGTGCAGTGCCTGTTCTTTCTGCAGAGCTACAAAGTGAAAGTCCAAAAAAGGGCTTGTACAGACATGCAAGACATGGGTTTCCTTCCCCAGACACTTCCTTGGGGCCTGGGGAAAGAGTGAGCCATAGTGCTGCCCCAGTCACTCCTGTTTCATGCGCTGAAAGCAATCTTGGGAAGCCAGAGGGCACTGTTAATGAACGAATCAAGGGAGTTACTTTTATTCTTTATGATCTTTATTTAATGATTTAACTTTTTATAGCAATGGAATATAGGGTAGTTCAGGAAGGTAAACTGTGGCTAGGGAAGACATAGAAAAGGAAGTGAATATGGTGTAGGTATCAAAAAACCACATAATTAATTAGATGAATGAAGGGATTGCACAGGACAGTTTGGGCTCACTGAAATGAAATGGGAAATAAATAATAAAAAAAACCAAAACAAAACCAAACTTTCCTCCTCAAAGTTTTCTTGAATTCAGTAGATTCTCACTCTTTGAATTGTGAAAAGGGAAAAAAAAAAAAAATCCAACTTTTTTTATTGACAGAAAACAATTCAATTAGAAATAGATTAAAAATTACCATCTCAACTTGCAAGGGATGCAAGTGATGGATCAGTTATTGCTTTAAAATAACCCTATAAACTCAGAAATGTGATCTGTTTTCTTTCCACTCTAACCTTGGCTGCTAATGTTCATCTAGAAATATATTTTGTTGTCTTTCCAGTTAAATGATAACCTATAATGGAAGAGATTTTGGAGGTGAGAAGGTTGGGTTACTGCAAAAATTTCTAAGGTAAAGACTGTGACAGGAGTTACAGCTCTCACAGGTTTTTTTTATCCATTTTGTTCATAATCAGAAGCAACACTCCAAACACACCACCATGGTAGCTTTTAGATACATTAGAAGAAATAGATCTTCTCCTTTCCTAAATATTGTAGTGGGTTTCTTTGCACCGCTTAAGATTACTTTAGAAGTTGCAAGTCACATGTCAAGTTTCAGTCTGAGCAAACAACTAGTGCTTAAGGAAGGGATCCAAAGCATAAGCTAGTTCTTCCAGAAGAATTAGATCAGACTGTAAGTTCAGTAACACAGCTAACTAGGTGTGTAGAAACTGCAGGCTCATAGGCGCATGTCTCTACAGCCACAGCAAAGGTGAGGTAGAACTCAAGTACCTGAGCTCTCACCTGAGTCCCACCGCTCTCTTCCTGCCTATACAGCAGGCAATTTCTATCAGCTGTCTGTGATCACAGCTATGTCCTCCTTTGTACACCAGACCAATCACCAACCCAGCCAGGCAGACACAATTAATTAAAAATATCTGCTTGGCCTTCATAACTACAGAGCCCTGCCCTCTAAACCAGAGAAATGGGATCTTCTCTGTACATAGAGAAGATCATTATTAATACTTTGCTTAACCCAGACAGCCACATTCCTCCCGGATCCACAGAAACCCTTTCCTCATAACAGGAAATTCCCTGGGTTATTCAGCACAGTCAGACACATTGCATCTTTGCAAACGTGGCAGTTTGCTCTTGCAAATATGATTATATCCAAAGCTGCTCAGGTGAACCTCAGGTTTTCCTCTCATCTCTCCTCTCCCTCCACTGAGACGAAATCATCCCAAGTAGAATGGCTAAGTGTGTTTAACATCATGCACAGAGCATGCAGAAGAGTAAACCAAAATGGGTGGGGGAGGGAGGCAATCTAAAACTTGCATTTATTGCTTTTGGAGTTCACGTCAGTCTACAAAAGCCTGTGATTTCTGTCTGGTTTCCTTTTCCCAAAGGAGATGACAATCATAACTCAAAATATGCACCTCTACTCATTATAACACCTGAAGGGATAGGTGGAATTTGTATTTATTTTACATAGCTTAACACTACTACATAATGGTTGGCTGTTCAATTACACAGCCACATTACACAACTGCTTTAGCACACAGTATACATCAAAGTCACTATAATGCTTTAAATGGACCAGAGGGATGAGGTGAGCCCAAGAAAGAGGCCATCTTCTCCAGGATGGAGGAGAGAGCATGAAAAAGTCTGTCACACTCTAAGTAAGTCTATAAAAAAGAGTAACGAAAATGCTGACAAAGGAAATGAACCCAGTAAATTCAGAAGCTGAAACTGTTTGCAAGCTGATATGGTTGAAACAGCACAGTTTTGTTGGGTTTTTTTTTACTACAAATCTAAATCTACTTACAGTTTAAGAAAAGTTTTGGGTCTGGTTTTTGTGGTTTTTTTTGTTTTAAATTATTATTGTTTTGTTTTTGCATAAAAGTTTTCTCAACAATAGGAAAGCAGAAAATAACCAGCTAAACTGTCAAGCCCTGTTACAATACATTTATTGACCATCCTGCTGAACACATTTTGTTTTGATTTTGCCCGTGCTGGGTTGTACAGTGTTACTCACTTCTCTGTACAAGTTTCTGGGTTGCATGTGCCAGATTGACAGTCACCATGCACTGACTGAATGAGCATTTCTGCTGCTCTCAGTGTCACTAGCCCAGCCCCTCTGAGATGAAGGGGTCTCCAAAACTAACACAGTTCATCCCAAACTCTGCTGGCAAATCTCCCACTGCATTTCCCAGCCCCATCCAGCTCATCTCCACAGCACCAAATAATAGCTGGCCTTCTCTTTGTTGCACACTGTCTTTTTGGGTTTTAGCAACAAATCATGTGATGCTCTAGGTATGATTATTAGTGTATGACTAGAATGGGAACATTTGCTTTTGTCATTAATCACCTCTTTTATATGCTGAGGTAGGCAAATAAACAATGTATTTATTGTTCCATAACAAGTTATCCTGGTTTGAGAACAGAACTAATTCTGTTTAGTGATTTTCCTTTTCAGGTCAGTTCTTCTAACTCCCCGCACTGTCTGCAGGCAGCAGCCTGTTTGCCCAGGCAGTGTCTGCTGCCAGCAGTGAGAACACC
>JANIJG010004966.1:4744-17259 GCA_024611175.1 Megaceryle torquata | reverse complement strand
CCATCCCAATGCCATATCAACTTGTGCAAAGGGAGTGGAAAATATTCAGATGAAGTGGAAAATGCTTTGACACCATATACAGACAATTGGGGAGGGGGCCCCAGAACCAGGAGACTCTCTATGGGGAGGGATCAGGGGGGGTCACTGGAGCACCCTTGGGGGGGGGATCCCCGTTGGGGCTCCTGGAAGGGGGGGGGGTTCTGCTCCCCCCCTCAGCCCCTCCCTGTGCCCCCCAGGTACCATCGGTGCAGGACGGGGTGCAGGAGACCCTGCGGCGGGTGCAGGGGGGGGAGGCCGAGCAGCTGCCCGAGCGGGACCGGGCCGAGCTCAAGAGGAGGAAACTGCTGCTGGAAGTGTGAGATGAGAGAGGGGGGGGATTAAAGGGGAGGGGGCAGGTTTGGGGACCCCCCCCTCTTACCCCCCCCCCCCCCCCCCCCCCCATCTGTGGGATGAGATGTTGCTGTACAGGAATCCATCTTGGAACACAGAATTACACAGGACTCAATTTCCACCCCACTACAGGAAGATCAGAGGGTATCTCCACAGCTATTTTTTACTGCATCTTGGTCTCCCAAAGATAGGAAGTTGTTCTGTATCAAAATAACTCAGAACAAAGTTGAAAATGAAACAGCAGCACGGTCCACGGGGCTGTGAGGTTGACTTCAGCTATAAATACAGGGGCTTGTTTCCTCTTCACCAAGGAACTCTGCTCTCTGCTCCTTACCTCAGCAGGTTTGAAGTCATCGAAGGACCATGGATCCACCTCAGAGTGGCCATTCTCCAAGTGTAGCTCACCACTACTTCATCTAACTTTGTCTAATGCCAGTAACATGTCAGTCACCATCTATCAGCATCTCATCAGGGAGGAAGGAGCCTTTGGTGTGGTCCCTGGACAAGCCCATTAGACAGATTTGCCATATCTCCTTCCACAGCTAGGAAGCAAGGCTGAAAAACTTGAGCTGATCCCAACTAACCATGCACCTCATTTAAGTGCTGACTTCCCAGAAGATGGTCAAAGGTGTCCCCAAATGCAAGTTAAGGTCTTTAATGGATCAAGTGCTGTCCAGAGGTTCCCTGATCCACAGATGGGAGAGGATTCTTCTTACATGAAGTGTTTCCATTGCATAAATCTAAGTGAGTGCCTACAAGAGTGCTTTTGCCACACAAGATTGTCAGCCAGCCAAAACCAATGCTGCTACCTGAAGGCTAAAAAAGAAAATAATTAAAAATAGATGCCCTGCTCTGCTGTGCTCATAGCTTCCCTTGTAGAAGAGTGGGAAACCAGTTCCAAAGGATCTTTACAGCCTCCACATCACACCTGCTTAGAGATAACATGTATTATGCTCTCTTGGAACACTTCCAGCTCCTTGTCCCCAGCCCTGGCTGAAAGGTAACCCAGGACAACTCAGCTCTACTCTGACACCACCACCTCCTTTGAGCTTAATGAACACATGTTGCTCAAAACTTCCTATTGCCATCTCCCACACTGACAGAATTCAATATCCCCCTTGACCATCGCTCCCTTTCACCTGTTCTCCAGCAGCACTCCTGATGCTCCCCACCACCAGCAAAACATCTTCGGTGCAGACCTAGGACCACGTGTGCCTGCAGCAACCTCACACAAATGCACGTCTCACATATTTCACTGGTGCGTGGGAGCCCAGCTGCTCGTAGAGCAAGAGCAGCACTGCTTGAGGTATTTGAGTTGTTACCACACAACAGGATTAGTTTTAATCCAGGCTGTCTAATGCACCAAGCTGTCAGCACAGCCCACGCGTTACTGCCAGACAGCTTTATTTATGGTCTTTTGGGGACTGCGTGTGCACTGAGCAGGTAGGAAAAAGTTTAACTGCAGCCAAAGCAGAAGGTTCAGGGGGAATGAGGGAAAGCAAGTATTTGAAAGCACTGAAAGTTGTTACTGGGTGACATGGTGGGGATAGAAAAAGTCAATAAAAGCCTCTTAAGACAGTACCTCCAAAACAGAGGGATCTAATTATCAGTGCCAAGTACAGAGGAGGGTAAGAAACTGCAGTAAGGCATCTGAAATTGCAGATAACTGCTGGATTTGAGGGTAAGAACAGGTTTACAGAGGCTGGGACATGACAACAGAGCAGTCAGATGGGGCCAGTGGACAACCCCAGCCCCCTCTGGCATGTTCTGCACCTGACCTAGAAGTGAGGACAGAGATGGAATCAGTCCCCGGTTTGCAGCATCACAACCCTGCTCTGGAGACACTGCTATTGCAGTGCTGTAAAACACTGCTGCTCTCAGACAGATGCAGGGGGGTTCAAAAGTTGGCAACCCTGCTCAGAGCAAGGGTCCTGACCATATGTTTGACTATTTAAGGATGATCCTCAATTCCCTCCTAACTTTTCGCCCCTGGTCCTAGGGCTGTAAAGGCCAAGCCATGTGAAACACAGGACAGCCCCTCAGGTTCGAGCTATTTTCAGCAGTATTTCCTCAAGCATTAACAGCCAGCTCCCTTGGCTGCTTCAGGATGTGGGAATATTTGTTATGGAAATTTTGTACAACATCACAACGGGGCCAAAAGCAGCCTACACAGGTCCTCAGTTAAACTCAGCAGCTGGCACAGAAAATATTCTCCTATAACTAAATTTGACCAGCAGAGTTCAACAGGCTGCTAAATGTCCTCCAAGCAACATGCCTTTCCATTTCCAGACAGTGAATGAACACAAAGCATGAAACTTTGACCGTCAGTGACCACAACCAGTCATAACACAAGTCAGCATCTAGATGGGCACCCAGAGGACATTTTCAAGCAAGAACATCCTCTCTTGCTCCCCATCATTTCTCAATGCCCACCTTCAGCATTTTGCTTGCACATTGCAGAAACCATCTCTTAAAGCAAATTCACAGCATTTGTTTACTTAAGATACACTCCAGTATTTCTAAAGTAATGCTTTAGAGTTACTAGACAACTGAAATGCCAGGATGCAGCCATCCAGAGGTTCCCTCTAGAGAGCTGCTTATTGCCATGGGAATTGGGGAAGAGAGAAGAGCGCTGGAGCAGCTTGAAGGTGGGGCACAAAGCTGAACCAGGCTTCACCTGCACACTGACTCCAGTCAGCATCTCCCTTGCTCAGTCCATATAGATCCAGCAGCACCTCCAAGACCTTAAGTATCCAGCTCCCAAGTCCTCTAAAGATTAAACTGTGTTCTCCTCCCTGCAGAAGTCCCCTACAGGGATAGCACCTATAGACAAGTTCTGCTGCTGCCCTGCTAGAGCAACAGTGCACACAGCATTTGTGGAGCTTGTTAAATTTAAGTAATGTGTAAGACAACCATCATTCTCCAAAGCCAACTTGAATTGAGATAAAGAATATACGTCTCCAACCTTTAATCTTAGGAGCCAAACATCTTCAGAAGAGAGAGCAGACTTAAAATTCAGTTTCCTGTGCTTCAAGGCATTTCAAAGAGTAATCAAGAGCTGCTGGGTAAAAATGAAGGAACATAAATATATAGGAGGCTCTGACTCTTAGTTAAGTCATTCCTAGCTGCACCAGCCTTTGTCTAAGAACTCAAGCTCTAGGGAATGTGACCTCAGAATGGTTGTATCCCAGTTTGGGGAAATACAAAAGCAATTGATTTTTCTGAATGGGTCTGGAGAGCTGGATGCTTAAAACAGCAGTGCAGATTTAGGTGCTTTCCCTTTTCTTTGCTTCTCCATTAATGCAGCTATTAGTCACACTGGGAGAACAAACCTGGGCTATGGAGACAGGTGTACCCACAGCAGAGCAGGAGGGACTGCTGGAACCCAAACCAAAGGATAAATGCAGTGGTTTGCAACAGGGATGCAACCAAGAGCTGGAAGGTCAGAAATGAAGCAGCTGCAACAGGGTTTTTTATTTTGTTTGTTTGTTTGTTTTTCTTTTGCTTGAAGACCAGGAAAGTAGGGGGGTACTGGCTATACTGGACAAAGACAAAACTGTTCTTTCCTGATGGTCTGAGCAACAGCACTTGCTGCTGTCCACAGGATGACTTTGGTCCTTCCCTAGTATTCTGCCCTTCCTCTTCTGCAGGACTGCAAGAGATGCTTTTGCTTCTCAGGAGAATTGAGGAAAGCAACAAAGTCTGGTACAGCAATTAGACCAGAAAGTGAATCATATTTCTGGAGCCTGTATCAAACTGTACAAAGATTACCAGCATCTTCCAAACTGTTTTGGAAGTTACTTAACATGCGAGATGAGGACAGCAGCATTTTCCTTCCCAGCCCTACAGCAGTGGCACTGGATATGCCACTTGACTCCTACCTAACTTTTCCATTGTGGTCACTCTGGCCAGAGACCTGCACCAAAAGCAGCACTCAGTAGATGAGATTTCAACCCCAATTCAAGAGCTAAATTCAAGTGACAGCAGAAACTATTTTTTTTTTAATAATGAAAGCAAAATTTCCTCAGAGGATTGAGCTGTTTCTGTAGTCCAAAGCCAGCCTTCAGGAGGAGCCAGCTACAGCTCAACAGAAGATCATTAGTGCTCTGCAAAGTTAAAGCAAGCTGTCAATACACTTTAGTATTTCCTTGCTTCTGCTCAACTGCAGACGTGGCACACGAAGCTGAGGCTGCGCCCTGGAATGGCTGTGGTTGGGCTCCAAGTCCTTGTCACTGAAAAGGGGAAAAATGCCAGTCCCCGAACCAAGAATATCTGGATTCCTCTGCTGTCTCATCTGAATGACTTAAGCACTCTGTGCTTGACTCCTCAGCTCTTTCAGAAAAGCCATTAGGTAAAAATGGTAGTCCCCACCTAATATATGCTTTCAGGATGCTGAACCTGCACTGGAAACCACTGCAGCCTTTAAAGCCACTCGCAGGTTTGACAAGAGCCAGCCCTGTCACCTACCATCATTTCAAACCATCTGTTGTCATCTCATTCCCAGACTGTAGCTGTTTTTGCTGTCTCAAGCCATACCATCCCCTTTATCCCGTGTCCTGATCCATTCACACACACTGAACGTCAGCCTGAGTAAGAGCTCACAAGTCAGTGGGGTCTCCAGAATGACCAATCCTAGTTTGGTCCAAATTTTACCATTTCAGTTATCAAGCCAGCTACTAAAAATACAAAGGAATGAGACTACCTTCAGAAATAGACTTAATGGTTAAGGTCTTAAAGGTGGGAGTGTGACTGGAGTGAATAAGATGTATTTTGTGAAGACTGAAATAATTTTATATTGGACAAAACATAAAATAGAAAAAGGGTTAATTTTTCCCTTTCCTACAGCCACAGAGCAGCACAGTTCTCCTGGAAGCTGTCTCTGCTTTTTCTGAAGAGAAGTGCTACCCTCTAGTGGGACTGGCTGAGAAAGGCTTTTCTGAAACTTTCTCTCCCTCTCAAGGCAGGAATCAAGGAAGAGAGAGGCCAGACTCGGGTATACTTAAAATTGGTAGGATCTTCTGTTTGGTTTTAATTTTTATTATTAATATTTTTCTGATGTTTTGTTTGTTTTATTTAAAAAATCAGCTGACAACCTGGCCATCCAAAACCCCACAAGTCATTTAAGAACTCAGTTTTGAGGCCAGGCTGTGTCCTGCTGATGCCTACTACAGATCAAGGCAAATGTAGATAACTCCTTGTTTTGAACTGAGAGGCTAGGAAAAAAAACCCAAACAAACCAAAACACAAACTAAAAGAATCATAGAATGCTTCGGTTTGGAAGAGATCTTTCAAAGTCATCTAGTCCAAGCCCCCTGCACTGAGCGGGGACATCTGCAACCACAGAAAGTTATTCAGAGCCCTGGCCAACCTTGTGTGGAATGGTTCCAGGGATGGGGCATCAACCACCCCTCTGGGCAACCTGGACCAGGGTGTCACTCATCCTCTTCCTTCTCTTTCAGTTTAAAGCTATCACCCCTTGCCCTGTCACAATAGGTCCTGCTAAGAAGTCTGTCCCCATCTTTCTGACAGGTCCTCTCCAAGTACTGAAAGGCCACAAGGTCTCCCTGGAACCTTCTCCAGGCTGAACACCCTCAACTCTCCCAGCCTGGGCTCCCAGCAGAGGGTCTCCAGCCCTCCCAGCATTGCTGTGGCCTCCTCTGGACCTGCTCCAACAGGTTCTTGTCTTTCACTACCACACAAACATCTCTAATTTCTCATATGCACGTCCTGGGGCATGTTATCCACCCAAGGAAACATTCAGCCTTTTATCACCAACCTGCTATACTCTCAAGTGTGCTGGCAAGACAGAAGGCAGAGTTACCTGTGACCCAGAGATGTCCCAGCATTTAACACACTGATGACTTTCACACCCTGAAAGCTCTTTAGAGAAGGGGTAACAGCAACAGGCTGCTCACATGTTTTATCCCTTGACTGTAGTTTCTGCCATTTTCTTCTCTCCACTCATAGCTGGAAGCAAACAAACCACTTTTGTACAGAGCAGTTGGCACCTACCATATTCTCCAAAGACCAGGTATGTGTACTTCTTTTGCTGCACAATCCAGGACACAACTTTCACACCAATCCAGATCAGCAGCATCCCCAGTGTGGCATCAAGGATGAAGTTAATAAGGTAGCTGAAAGCAGAGGAAAATTCAGGTTTAGGTTATGTTCTTAGGTGTTATTCAAGATCTTATTTCAGTATGAGAATCAATTAAAAAAAAACCAAAAAAACCCCAAGACTTCAGAAAATCCCCACTTAAAAGTCCAAGCTCACTTCCTTTAATAGTTTTTCCTACAGCCTTACCAGCAATTTCTTAGTTTAAAAGCATGCTCAGCAGAAAAGGGAGCAGGTTCCACCCACTCTCTGGGATTGCTTATTTATTCTTAGAGCATTAAATACTTCCTGGGCTACCCTCGCTGAAGCATTGCCCCCCCAAAAAAAGCAGGCTTCCTATTTGCTGCCTCATTTGTTCTCATTAGGATGAAATCACAAGTTTTGGGGAAACAGAACAAAACACCTCTGGAATTTCATTCAAGAAAATGGAAGCTTCTTGGACAGCACAGCTGCTCTGCAAACTGTGCAGCAGAAGAGGAAAGAAGTCCATTTTACTGAGCTGCAAGGGGCTCCTACAAGCCAAGACACAGACTGAGAAGTAGAGGTCTTGTGAGCAGGTGACAAGTGCTGACTCAACAGCAGCCATACTCGGTTCCCCAGAGCCCAGTTCAGGGTCTCCACTGCAGATCCAGGAGCTGAACCCAACCCTACCAGGACATTTGGGCTTGATGGGTTTGCTCTACAGCTTTGGTATTTTAATGAACTCCAGAAGAGGGGAAAGAAGTTAAAAAATAATCAAACTAATGTTTTCTATAACATGAAGAAAACACCAAGCACAGGTCTACAGGAATGAACGTTTCTTTTTCCAGAACTTGATACTGCCTCTGAATAAAGATACTGGAAATAATCTGGTTTTGATATCCACTTGGAGCCTTTGGGTGTAGAAAAACTTGATGTCATGTTTTCAGACTAGCTTATTACAGCTTCCAGCTGCTGAAAGCAGAGTGATCCAATACAAACATGAAGCTCTGGTGGTTTATATTGGGCAGGACATGTAGCATGTGAGCCTCAAAGGGCAGGGCTGTAGAGTTTTAAGCTGCCTTGTTCAGGGTGACAAGTAAGGTAGCACAGAGAAACATAAAACATACATCAAGGCCAGGGGGTGGGCTGGGGGGTACCAACCTGATGGGCACAGCATAAGCATAAAAGGGTTTTTTTAAAACAGTGTCTGTTTAACAAAAAGATAAATCATTTTAGAGGCTCTATTTGGCCCCAGCTAAACTTGGGTCTGTTTGTTGGAACATATGAAGGTGCATCACATATGAAAAAGGAGATGGACTAGGAGGTTTTCAGCAGCATTTTTAGGCTTTGAACAGGATAAAGTGGAGACCTCATAACTCTCCAGGACTACCTGAAAGGAGGTTGTAGCAAATTGGTGGACAATCTCTTCTCCCAAATAAGAGGTAATAGGGTAAGAGGAAACAGCCACATGTTGCACCAGGGAAAGTTTAGGTTGGACATGAGGAAAAGCTTCTTCACTGCAAGGGTTTTCAAACCCTGGCCCAGGCTGCCCAGGGCAGTGGTGGAGTCCTCATCCCTGGAGGGGTTTCAAAGTCATGTAGTTTAGGTGCTGTGGGCCATGGTTTAGTGGTGGACTTGGAAGCACTGGATTAACAGCTGGACTCTCATCTTAAGGGTCTTTTCCAACCAAAATGATTCTATAATCCTATGAAAATTTAATCAAACTAAATTTGTAGCTGTGCAGCAGCTGGTCTGAAGTAAAGGCAGCATTTCTACATTAAGTCCAAAGTCTGGCTTAGAAAGCCCCTGACTAGGACTATGGGAATACATGTGATGGGTGCAACTGAATAGCCAAAAAAATACCCTTACATTGGACAAACACCTTCACCTAAAGAGTTAGAGAAACACTCTCAATAGTGGTCTGAGACCAGTCAAATTCCACTGTCTGATGCACAAACAAATGGCACATTTAACGCTTGCACCACTGCAGTATTTACTGCAGCTTTTTGCCAGTGTATTTCAAGGTGCTTTTAATCACCAGAAAAGCATGGTTGCACTACTTCATCTCCATCAGACCAGCAGACTGCAAGGACCAGAAGACAACCTAGACCCTGAAAATAAGCTCAGCATGGTTTATCCCCATATAATTCAAAAGGATCAATTTCCACCGTGTGTGAAGTTTTCCAACAGGCTTGCTTCATCCTTTTACAGATGTAGGACATGAATACAAGCACCTTGGGTACTTACAGAGAGCAAGGGTCCTCTTCAGTGAGATCTGACAGGAATATATTGGCAAAGTGGATGAAAAGGGCACCTATGGCTTGCTTGGAGGTATCATAAAACCTTAGGAAAAAAGAAAGGGACAAAGATCATAGAATGGTTTGGGTTGGAAGAGACCTTAAAGATCTAGTTCTAGCCCTCCCCGTTATGGCAGGGACACCTTCTACTAGGCCAGGTTGCTCAAGGCTCCATCCAACCTGGATCTGAACACATCCAGTGATTGAGCATCCACAACTTCCCTGGGCAACCTGCTGACTGTCTCACCACCCTCAAAGCATCTTTGCTTTATCCTTCTTATCTACCCTCTTTCAAACCATTACCCCTCATCCTGTCACTACAGGCTTTTGTAAAGAGTCCCTCCCCAGCTTTCTTGTAAGCCCCCTTCAGATACTGGTAGGTCACAATAATAATAATAATAAAATAAGGTCTCCCTGGATCCTTCCCTTCTCCAGGCTGAACAACCCCAACTCTCTCAGCCTGTCCTTGTAGGAGAGGGGTTCCAGTCCCCTGAATCTGTGCCCTGGAGCACCAGCAGCAGACCAGTCACTCAAGAAAAAACCCTGCATGGATCTGCTTTCCACTAAGATGCATTCTTGATGGCCAAGAAGTTGGTGAAAAAGGGGCAGTGTTACCAACTCCAAATACTTTAAATACTACTACTTCATCCCACAGCAGCTCAGTCTTGCAGATCTGATGAGTTTTTAGCCTGCAGCAAAGGGCAGTTGACCCTCCAGTGCCCAGACTCAGTTTCTCCAACCAGCAGTAGGTACAGGTGAAGTGTTCAGCTACTTAAAATTTTTGCACCCATCCAGAGGGAGTTGGAGTGAATTCCCACATCATTTTAGAGGAAGAACCAAACTGAGGAGACTTAACAGGCTTTTCATCACTAATGTTGGCTGGTATCTCCACACTGCTGAGCCAGCCTGGCCAAACGCTGATCCCAACCATACGCTCACCTTTCAGCAGCCCTTAAATCCCACAATACAGAGATGCTTTGCAGAGTGTCTGAACCCAACAGCAATGCCCAGCTGCCTTATACCAACACACAGCCAAGCATACTGCTTGAGCTAAACCTGTTCTGGGTCAGGGGACACCAAAGTAATGAATCAAAATTAAAAACAAAACTTGACCCTATCATGAAGACAGACTGTGTGCAGGTTGGAGGGGACCCTAAACTCCTGGTTCAGTCACCTACACTAAAAACAAGCTTTTCTGGAGGAGCTAGGCAGGGAATTTTACTTCTAGGAAGCACCAGCTACTTTATGAAGGTTTCCTTAGGAAATCACAGCAGAGCACTTTGTACCATGAAGGATATTAAGAAGGCCTAGAAGATTTTCAGCATAAAAGAAAAATAATATGTACACTGTCTTTTCAAGCTCCAAATTAAAATTCTCACCATATCCTCCAGGGACGCCTCTCTTCCTTTGGTTCCTTAAATCGTTTCACTGCAAAGAAAATTGGAGATGTTACCTCAACCAGCAGATCTGAACTGATACATGTGTGCAGTCTGCTCCAATCTACAATGCAAGGGCAGTAAAAAAAATAATCTGGAGGACCCTTAGAATTGGCCAGTCTAAAGTTGAGGAAAGCTGAAGGACTTGGCTCTGAACTAAGCAGAGAGAATGCCTGCACCCACAGGTTAGAAGGATGAACAGCAGAGGTGTTTGGGAGGTAGGTGTGTGCTTCTGGCATCCTTCAGCAGCAGCACCTTCATGCCATGGGACATAACTGAAGATAGGGATGGTTCATCACTACCTACCAGCCCTAACAGTTCTTGCAGGCAAATTGAAATTATGGCAGCAAATGTGAAACAAATGACCCAAGACTCCATTAAGCTTTTGAGACATAGCAGCACAAGTCATCGCCTCCTTGCAAATAACAGGACCAGAGAACCTTCAAGGAAGCAGGATCTTGCATACAACTCCAACATATAGATACCCATGTCAACCCCCAAGACCCTGCAATCTGGTATGGGTCCAAACTTATGCCAGCTGGTATTAAAACATTATTTCATTATACAGTATTTTGCATGCCCACTGGCTACCACTGTGGAGAGCAGTGTGAGACACATGGCTCCAGTACCACCAACCATATACCCTGGGGAAAAAAAAAAAAAGAGAAAAAACTTGAAGCAACTCTTCCCTCCCTGGAAACACTCCAGGTCAGGCTGAATGTGGCTCTGAGCAACCAGCTCTAGTTGCAGATGTCCCTGCTCAGTGCAAGGGGGTTGGACTAGATGACCTTGAAAGTCCCTTCCAACCCAAACAGTTCTATGATTCTTTAAATGAAGTCACTCTGGCCAGAGGAGTTTCCTTCTTGCTGCCCTCTGAGGAGTATTCCAGTCCTACAGCAGTTGCTGCTCTAAGCTTTATCTAGTTACTCCCTGAAGATAACAGCAAGTTGGGTATTTACCTCATTTTTCTCAGAGTGGGATCTGAACACTGCAGAAGCATCTCAAAGGATTCAGATTTATTTTGTCACAGAAATTTGGTGCTCACCTTGGGTTCAACCAGCACAGATAGCAGCTGCTAATGGAAAAGTACCAAATACCACATCCCATGCAAAAATCATTTTATACTTTCACTGTCACACCAGCTAAAAACCCATTTTTAGAAAGTACCAACTACCAGGCCAAACCTTCTCCCTTTAAACCCACAAGTACCAGTGCTCTGGAACAATCAGACTTGGAAGAGGCGTTTCCACTATGTTAATTAGAAGAAAAACAAAACAAAATCAAGCAAAATGCATTCAGGGGCACTGTCTTGCTTTGTGGGGAGGTTGCTAACAGCTACACCTAGAGCTAGAAACATCATCATCATCATCACAGCTGCTGCCCCAAGTACACTGCCTCCAAACCTCAGGCAGATACAGAAGGTGAAGATCCCTGACCTCACCTTGGCCACTGGAACCAGTTTCCTCTTCAACAGTGCTAATGAGCTCAAGATGGACAGCACATTAAATTGGCCACAATCAGTACCCAAACAGCTTGAATGCTATTCAGAGTTAACAAAAAATAATGAGCTGCAACATTTTTTGAGGGAAATTGAAAAATAAAGTAATATAAATTCAGTGCATCTTCTCTAACTCCTGACAGTTCATCCCGGGGATGTGAGCAGAGCAGCTGCTTGGTGGTGCCATCTAGTGAAACTAGGAGCCTAAAAGCAGCAGGACACATAAGGACAAATCAATGTGCAATGTACAACTGATAGAGAAACCACCCCAAAAGCATGTAGCACAAGCAGTAATCACCAAATCCTTCCATACAGCCCAGCTGTGCCTGATACCAGGCAGATCACTCGTGCAGCATGCAGAAGTGCAAATGGACCCTAGAATCATAGAACAGTTTGGGTTCGAAGGGACTTTAAAGACCATCTAGCCCAACCCACATGCACTGAGCAGGGACATCAGCAACTAGAGCAGGTTGCTCAGAGTCCAGTCCAGCCTGACCTGGAATGGTTCAAGAGATGGGGTATCAATCACTTCTCTGGGCAATCTGGGCCAGAGTCTCATCACCCCAGCATAAAAAGTTTTCTTCCTTCTCTCCAGTCTAAATCTCCTCTGTTTTAGTTTAAAATCATCACCCCCTGTCCTGACACAACAGGCCCTGCTGAAAAGATAAGTGTCCGTCAGAAAGATGGGGATTAAGTACTGCAAGGATGCAAGGTCTCCCCAGAGCCTTCTCCAGGCTGAACACCCCCCAGCTCTCCCAGCCTGGCCTCCCAGCAGAGGGGTTCCAGCCCTCCCAGCATTGCTGGGGCTCCTCTGGCCC
>JANIJG010004965.1:0-60357 GCA_024611175.1 Megaceryle torquata | reverse complement strand
CTATAAATTTCATAAGGAGACTAGGTTTGATGTAGGATATTTCCTTTTCACTTGTTTTCAGCGTTGTAAAATGTATTTATATGTATATATAAATATAATATAAAATCTAGTATCCCAGGGAATTTATCTCATAGGGCAGGGAGATCACTGCTTGCCTTGAGAACAGAAGTGATAGCAAGTGAAGGCTATCTCTACATCCTGTTAGTGTCACTTGACTGGGGCAAGCAGGATCCTTGCTGTCTCAGGAGGAGATGGAGGCTGTAAGTGCCTGTCAGGGCAGGGTTGGAGCCCATTACTTAGCGAATTGTGATCATCCTATATTTCACAATATAGCATATTGTGAAATATATATATAGCAGTATGTTCTGTGGTTGATGTGATTGCTGTCATCATAAATATATTTCACAATCTAATGTATTTTGTAGCAAAAGTCTATCATTTATTTCTATATTACAAGCTTCTTAAAGTATTACTTATTTACATTAGCCTTTTCAAAATGGGAATAAATGGTCTACTGAGAAAGCATGACTTTCTAGTAACCTTTCTAAGAAGAAGATTGAACCTTTCTCTTTCAGTCATACATTCTTCTGCATTTCTGTAACAAGTAATTACATTATGGAGGAAAGAGAAGAGGAACAGTGGTCCTGCATTATGTCCAATTTCACACTTAAGTATGTGGTCATCATCACATAGAGCTTTTCTGTTGCGGCTTATACAATCAGGAATGTAAGGATTACATAGAGTATATCATGTACATTGTACTACTTCCTGACAGTCTAAAATATCACAGAGCACAATAGTAGTGCCTCTCTCAGAATGACTGCTGACTTTCTTTTGTCAAACCCATGAAGATAAATCACATAAGCTTCTTAAAGTTGGAATAGTAATCTTTGGTGATTAAAACAACTGATGAAAGCTTTAGAAGTTGGCGTGTTGCCACAAACTGATTTCCTGTCATGCCAGGTAATGTTTGTCTAGTTACTGGCAAAGTTTCTTTCTCAGGACCTTGCTTCTGGTGATTCTTGGAAATAACAAGTCTAAACACTTCAGATTTAATGAATGTATTAGATATGTTCAATCCCTCCTTAGCTGTTGGTAGTTCCTTGCAATGCTAAATTCAGTTTTTCAATGAACAAAATGCCAGTATGTTGCAACATTATTAAAGTAATTCTTTCCAGGATTTAAAGCCAGAGCTTTACAGTAAACCTGCATTTTTGCAATACTGTTTATTGTCTACGATGAAGGCTAACAGTGCTGTTAATCTAATTTTTATTTTTACAGCATTATTTTCAGACTTAAACCTTGTAAGACAAAGAACAGAAATGAGTATTGACATTAATGTTGCAGAGTTAACTTTGGTGAGTGGTAAGAAAAGGCACAGATTTTTTGTGAATGGATTTCATTCTATCCTTAGGCCCATGGATTTAACTATGTACTGTAACAAATCTGGACATTATATATCCATTTCAGAAAAATAAGGGAAAATGGAGATTTTAAAAAGAAACATGAAAAAGAATATCTTTGAAGGGGCCCTTGTACTACTGAGTTTTATGTCTATTTTACCTTGTGCCCCTTGTTCTAAATTGTGAAATATTAAAATAATTTTATTTGACAAAAAATAATTGTAACAGTTATAAGGCTTTGAAAGGTTGGCAAAAAACCCCCAAAAATGCGTGAGTTCTGACTTATGTTTAGGATTTTTAAATAAAATAGTAGAACCTAGAATTCTGTTAAAATAATAATGTTAATAGTTTTCGTATTCAGGTCACCTCTCTTGCAGGGAGAGTTAATGATACTGAGCTTTATATAAAGTATCAGATACTGGATGGTATCTTTAGATTACTACAGATAGGCCTCAGAGTTGTCAGATGAATGGAGCAATTCACACTTTTCCAAATCTTCTTTCATACTCTTTGCAGATTCCAGTGAATGTGCATCTGTCTTCATTCTCATGTTTATTAATTTTTTTTTTTGCTAGTTGAGGCAGATTTTGTAAAAACAGAACAGAAATTGTTGCTTTGTGGACCTTGGTTTCCAGCTTTCCTTATGTGACTAGTTTTCTGATGCTAGACTAACTTTTTGATTTTATTTTTTTTCCTACTAGTTCATGTCCAGATTTAGCTCTTCTGAAGTCCTCTTCCTATTTTTAGATTGTTCTTGTGACAATGCCCCTATTATACCCTATGATATTATAAAGGTATTTATCTGCTTGCATTTTTTCTGCCTTTTTTGAACCTTTAAATTCTTATTCTTTTGGAATTGATCAAAACTGAGTATGTTCTCTGCCCAGTGGATTTTCTGTGTTTTAATTTCTCTCTTGACATATAGATGTTCATTAAAAGCTTCAATTCTGTAAATGAGACTTCTGGTCTATCTTACACAATATTTGCAAGTCAAAAGTTGTACCTTATCAGATACAAATGTATGCATGTGAACATAAGAAAAAAAAAAAAAAAGAACAGGGTAATGAATGATACCAGATTTTACAGTAAATGTCTTTCCTAAAGACTGTATTTTATTTGCAGGGATTTTTTGGGGTAGTATTCCATAAATCAGGACCAAAGAGTGTTACCACTCAGAGGAATTATTGGGAAGCTATAAATAAAAGCTCTTTCCTTCATCTTGATATATAATGTATTTTCAGATTTTCCCATCATGTCAGTGGAATGAAGAGATTGCAGATGGATATGTTTGTTTTTAAGAACTACTGCAAAACACTTGAGGGAGGAGAAGGTAATATTTTTTCTGTTGGCAACTCCTGAAATTAGATTTAATGTAGGTATGGCAATACAAGCCATTGAAAGGAACTCTGTTCTTTAATATTTGGACTTCATCTCTAAGATGTACAAGGCTCCTTTTGTGGATTTGAAGCTAGAGTTAAATTAATTTCATTTTAGAGAGATTATTCAGTAGTCGATATATCACTCATCCTTTAGTATAATGCAGTAGTCATCATACTATGACTCCATTTTAGAACAGTTCTGAAGTTTTTGCTTCTTATTTTTTCTCCAGAAATGGAGATACAATTTTTTTTGACAGTCCGTCCAAGTTATGTTTGGAATTCTTCTGAGCTGAGAATACTTATTTGATCAATGGACAAATGTGTATTAACTAAGCAACAATTCCTCAAGTCTGCTGGCAAAATTATACTCCCCTGAAGTGAAATTATGCTAGTGCACTTGTTCCACATTGTGAAGGGCTACAGTGATAAACAGCTCTCCTAAAATAGAGTAAACACACTGTCTGCCTTAATATATTTTTAATGGTATTTACTTTTAGAGAGGGTGACATCAGAGAAAGAGGGTTGACTCAGATGATCTTGAGTTTTGGACAATTTTGTTCTGTTTGCACATGTTGCAGTCTGCTTTCTGGGCCAGATTCTTTCTTGGCTTGGACTTTCTTCTCATTTGTATTGAAGCAAAGGGAGTGATACTGCTAAAAACATCCTGAACAATGCTGACACTCACAAATGTAACTAGAAATTATTTAACTACAATCTCCTATGGAAATTCAGACTTGTGCCTGTTACATTGTGCTGTTTACTCACCAGGCAGATAAATGCTATACCCTACAGAGCAAGACAAAGGCAACAGAGAATCAGAGACTGTCTTTTCCACCTGCAAAATCAAACTAACAATAATTCCCTTGCTTTAGAGAGGAATCCGAGTGTTACGAGTAACCTAAATGTTGAGTTGGGGTGTAGCATGGAGGACAATGGCTGGTACCTCACCTTCCTATTATATGTGAAAGTAAAAGGGAGAGGTTAGTGGATGATCCACCTGTTCTATATGTATTTAAAGCCAACAGCAATGACATCATGCATTAAAGACAGGAGAATGAGGTCAGTTGTCATAAAATAAGTTAGTGGAAGAAGAAGTATTAGTTTGTTTCTATAGCTGAATTTCTGACATAACTAAGATGATCTATGCTAATGAAGTAAACTGAATTTTTTTCTTTAGGAATCTGTAGATGCCTGATACTTTCTTGATTTGTTTCTATATATTTTAAATTGTCAAGGTTTACAGATGAGTTGGATGCTAGGTGAATGACAGATGTTCTCTGTTAACCCCTCTCTTCCTAAATGAGAAGGGAAAGGGAATTAAGTGAGATAGATTATGGATTAGGAAAGAAAATTAAATCAGCTTTAATTAAAATAATAATAAAATGGAATATATACAAATATATAACAAAACCCCAATATTGAACCCAGTACCTCCGATGGCAATTACATCACTGCCACTACTGATGCTGTGGAGCAGGCAGTGGGGGAGTACCAGCCTGAATTTAGGGACAGATGGGAATTGGATTCAGGAGCTGGGTTCTGGAACTGAATTCAGGAACACCTAGATTAGGATTGAAGGAAGAACTAACAGAATCCTCCTCAGATGCTGGCCACTGAAGAAGAGATATTGACCCTCATGATCCCTCAGTTTTATAAGAAACACGATGTATCTGGGCTGGAATACCTTGTTGGTCAGTTTAGGGTCACCTGTCCTGTTTGCTTCTCCCTGCAGGTGTGGTGTTTTCCTTTCTGCACCCCGCAGTGTGGTACACAGGATCCAGCAGTGGCCTTGGTCTGCACACCAGTTCTTGGTACTAACTCTGAACATCTATCACTATCACTACTGGCAGCAGACACAGCCTTTGAAAACATGCTGCTAACTTCAGAAAGTGCAGTTAGTTAGAAGGGTTGGAGCTGAAAAGTAAAATCTCTGAGCAGAATTAGTTTTGCTCTACCTCAAAGCAGGACACAAATTTAAACATACAAGTTTTGGAATCTTTTTTCAAACAAATAATTCAGACTGCACTTTAAAGGAAATCCATTGTTAATTTTTAATAGCTATGATCCAAGAAAGATTTTAATTGTGTTTGCTAAATGTGTTTCAATAAGCAATAGGACATGGGTGTAAAAGGATAGGATGTAACTTAATTTTAGAGGTCAGCATTAGATTGACTTAATCTTGGTGTTAAAATCCTAAATGCACATCTGTATCATGAGATTTGGCTTCAGCTGGCACATTTCAGGCTGCCATTGAAAAGAATTGCTCTGTTGTTCTCCCTATTTCAAGCTGCACATGCCTGTCACCTCCTACTTGCAGTTAGAGAATGTCTGACTTTTTTTTTCTGATATTGCTGTTGCAAGGTTAATTTTCAGATTGATTCAGTGAGATGACCTGACATATATTGCCCGATTGCTATGTACTGTCACAAGGACATCAGCAGATGTTCCATATAAGTTCCATATGAAATGCTAAGAGTTGTTAGTGTGTAAAGATCTACCTGTATTTTCTCTGGTCTTCTACTGCAAGCTGAGAATAAACACTTTGATAATAGACATAATTAAGAAATTGCATTAGGTCAGGAATATAGCTTTATCCATTTCTCAATCTTTTTTAATTGTTTTGTTACTAAACATTGTATCACAATAAGCAACACTGAATGATGGGAATAATCTGATATGGTGGAAAATAAAGTTATGAAGTGAAATCAAGTCAGCAAAAGTAGGCATTTAAGATGACTTAATGCTTGAGGGCATGAGGAATGAGGAGTAGACTTTTTCACAATAATGAATCAAGGAAAAAGAAGCTGAGAGGTTGAGTTTATTGCCAGATATGTTTGAACTGTAAGTGAAAGAAATGTCAGGGTTATCAGTGATTTAAGCTTCAGTAAAATTTACTTGAAAATAACCTGGATGTGAAAACTGGGAGAAATGTAACCCTGTCTAAGGTGACAGCTAACAACTATATTCAGCGTGCATGTGGCATTAAAAATGGATTGAAAATTATGTTTCATATTATAGTTCTGTTTATTGATACAAACCTTTAAGAATGAACTTAAAACTTTTTTATTCCACGCAAAATGTCTGTGGCCTAAGAGC
The DNA here is from genome assembly GCA_024611175.1 of Megaceryle torquata. NCBI lineage: Eukaryota > Metazoa > Chordata > Aves > Coraciiformes > Cerylidae > Megaceryle > Megaceryle torquata. Next base: position 54,479 of record JANIJG010004965.1, on the reverse strand, counting down.
AGTTACAGCTGTCTGGAATAGAACTACAATTCATAAGATCAGTTCTAAGGTTCTTCATTAATCTCTTGTATTGCACATAAGATCTTCTCAAAGACAAATTTGAACTTAAAGCATACTATTTTTTATACACAACATTTTAAGACCACTCAATATGGAGAAATATTTTGGAGCTGGCTTTCCTCTGTTTTTGTATAAGCTGCATGATAAGCCTATACTTTTCTATATCCTGCTCTCTAAGTACCTTAAATGATAAGTGGCTTGCTAGGCATTACTGAACCTACTGTGCTGCCAGTTCATCAAAACTCAGCTAGAATTCATAGGATAAGTAAAATACAACAGTGTTTATCTTCAATTTTAGACTTCTTATGAAAGTCCTAAGTGTGTACCCTAAGATGCCATAGCATGGAGGTATAGTATTTTGGTTTTGCTCCTTCTGCCTTTGGGCCTGTGCTATGGTCTTTAGGTGGTTTTCTTTTGTGTCTAGGTAGGGAGGAGATGTGGCAAAGCCATAAGGGATCACTTATTGCTGGAGGTTTCTGCTCTCTGGTAGGTGTGTTTGCATTTTCAGGATAACACAGAGACATTGGAGAAAGTGAAAGAAAAGGAGAAAGATCTGTGTTAGTAACCTTTCAAGTTATTTATTTTCCTTCCATCCTGAACAGTGACAAAAAGCTCTTGTCTGGGAATCACTGCGTGTTCTCTTCTGCTCCTTGTGTGCCTCTCTAAGACAAGCTGTTGTGTACCAGGCATCTAATGATGAAGCAAATCTCTTGAGTTAAAAGTGCAAACCTAGCCAAGTCTTCATCTGAAGATCTGGCCACCTGCCTTTCTGAAATCAACAAATGTTTCTGCTTCCCACAACACGGTACCAGTGAGTCTCGGTCCTGTCTTTTCCTTCCCTCCCCCCCACCCTGTCCTGTGTTGCTTCTTGTAAACAGATTCTACTTACCTGGTTTTGAGAGATAATTTATTAATAAAAATTAGCACCCAGTAGCTGAGACTACAAAACAGTCACACCTTTTTTGAAGTAAGGTTAATACTCTGCTAGAAGAAAAAAGCTGATCACAATCTCAGAAAGCCTGCCATCACAGAGAAATGAAAGAATTCAAGTCACATTCTTCACTCTATCGGTGTCTGGCTCTTAGATGCCAACTGCTGCAAGAGGCCTCTGTGAGTAGTAATGATTTTTATCCTGTTTCCTTTTAAGTCTCTGTCTGTCAGTGCTGACTTAGAGTATCTGTTCACATGCTCTGGATCTTGTTTGCTAACACACTATGAGGCTGAATACAATGCACCTGCCCTTTTAGCTTCAGAAGCCACATTAAAAAAGAGAGGCAGATGAAAAAGATGTCACAATTACTTACTAACATTTCTATCTGAATCATAGTAAGTAATTGTTGATGTACTTTTTTTAGAGAGTCCTTATAATTCAGTATTATTTGAATGAGAAAAGGAGGAGGAGACTGCACTGGACAGTACGTGTACGGTCTCTCCTGTGTGGTGGTTTGAGAGTTCTGCAGTCCTTTTATTTCCTTTGTCAGTCTCATTAAGTTTTGCTGTTTTCTTTTAAACTTAACCTACCTGTCACCTATCAGTGTTTGATTTCCACCTGTGAAATTTTTTGGCCTTCTTTGAAGCATTATGTATCTGATTAGTTGGCATCGTCGATGTTTTTGGGAACAGTCCTTAACTGCACTGCCCAGCCCCAACCTGAAACCATCACCTATGGACCTGGGGCTCCAGGTGAGCTTGGCCTCAGCCCATGGCTGAGTAGAGCCATAGGCAGACCTCTGTTTTGTCCTCTCCCTGCTGGTCCTGAATGGATTTTCTGGGCTGATCTCAGATCTGACTTGTCACCTTGCCTGTATTTGATGATTACCACCTCTGCCCTGCTCAGGTCCTGGGACTTGCACCCTGCTAGTGCTGGCACTGCCCTGCTGTCTTCTGGGGTCATCCTTTGTGACCTTACCTTCTGCAGCATCCCCATTCTTGCTACGTCTAGCATGGCATATATAGTAATTTATCTAATAATGATATCTCATTAATCCAGATGTACCTCCCCTATACCTCAGAGTATTTTCTAACATTTTATAGATGATATATAAAAAAGTAAAGCTGTGATCATTTAAGTATATGAATCAAAGCTTTATGAAAAAAATTTCAGCATACAAGTCTTCAAATAGAAGCCTGTATCCTCCAAAACTTGTGTATTTCCCCTGTTTTGCCTATGCCAGCAAGAGTGTGGATAGACTTTCTTACTTGCCTCAAGCTGTAAGTGGCACAGAGGAAGCCAGAATTGCCTACACTTACCTGCCTGAGAACTGACCTGTTGGTATTGGGAAATATAAATTGGCTTCTTACACTACTTTCTCTACATATTCTAAAAGTACTGAGGCAGAAAATATGATTGTCCAGTCCTGGTTCCATCCCTTCCCATTGTGATGGATCTCTTACCTCTTGGGACATACAGTGCATTGTAATGGAATCAAAATACAGACTGGTAGTTTAGTAGGGACAGCTATCATTTGGGTAGAAAGGAACTGAATTAGTTAAAAATTGTCTTCCAGAGGATGATACTCAAAAGTAGTAATTGCTTTGACTTCTAATTCAGATTTTATGGTGATTTCACTGTCCTAAACTTGGTTGTATTTAAAAACTCATACACTTTTTTCCCCATGTGGATGGATCAAAGTAGGGATTGCTCAGCAACTTCTTACTGGGACTTATGGCAGTAAAGAGATTTGAAAATTTTTCATGCTGGCACAGCAAATTCAGCATATTAGTTGCAAATGGGTTTGAAATTACAGCCTTTCCACTTAGAGAGGAAATCTTTTATCATACAGGACCTGCTGAAGTAGTGGATGTGAAATGGATCCTTCCTGTTGCACAATTCCTTCAGCAAGAAATAGTTAAATGTTTCTGCTGCACAGCCTCTGAGGCTCCTGAAAGAGGGCATCTCACAGTGTTTCTATCTGTATCCAACATGGGGAATTGAGGCCAGCTGTCCAATCTTTCCATCATCACTACCATCACTCACATTCTGAGATGAAACAAAACTAGAACAACGAAGCAGTAGTATAAAAGACTTGAACTACATTTGAGACTTATGTCAGAAATGTGTCAGTCCTCGGGTAATTTGCTCAGTTCTGGCTCCTTTCGTATTTACTTCAAAGCTTCAGTGAAAATGAAAGGATAGAAAATGGCATTTAGGTTTGCAGATAGCTCTAGTCACATTCTTGTGACTCAGTCTTGCTTTGTTGAAGGGTGTCTTCCCCTTAAAAGTCAGGAGCTGTCTACACATCTTGAGGAAATGTCTTACATCAGGGCTAGTCAAGGATACAACAGACCTAGTAAGCTGTGGGATTTAGATCCATTTTCATATGATACACTACACTGAATAGTAATACAGATCAATAAATTAAATTGATTTACCTAAAAGTAGCATCTGCTCTTACTAGAAAAAAATATTAAAAGATCAAATAAAAAGTTCATGCACAAACTTAAAATCAACAAAACTTTTATGCCATTTGCAGGATGCATCAAATAAAGTTTCATGTTTCTTATGTGTGTCACTAACATCAGCTTCCACAGTTAGTCTCTTCCTAGCATGCTACAGCCCTGTTTTCAGCCTGTTGTTGATTTTAAAAATATGATTGAGTTGCAGTTTTCTGACATGAGATCACAGTTGTGAAATGCAGAAAAAGACAACCCCAAATCTATCTCCTACTGCCAGTGTGGTGTAACTCTTGTGGGGACCCCTACCTTAATTCATTACAGAGTAGACATCTTTGTTTCACCTCAGTCTGATTTTTTTTTTTTTCATTTGTCTTCATTTGATAGTCAGCAAGAATGGGCTGCTTAGCTGATTCAATGCTACCTTGTGTATCGGGTGTCTTACTTAACTGTCTTGCATAGCTTTCTGGTACTGCCTGCGGTAGCTGAATGCTAACAAGTGTGTGCTGTGGATGACCAAAATTATTTCTCTGGTCTTGTAAGTTGGCAAAGCACGGGTGAATTTTCATTGAGATGACTAGGGAGATTTGCATGACATAAGGGGGTCTTTCTTCCAGACAAGGTTATAGTCTCTGTGACAAAGTCCAGAGGCAATAGGATATCTGAACAAAAAGTCATGGATAAAAACATGTAAATGTCTTTATATGTACATATATGTGTGGAGAGGGAAAGAAAATGTTGTTATATTATCATGGTTGGATGGTTTTAACTTGATGTAGCTGAACTTTAACAAAAGTACCCCTTCTGAGGCAGGCATAGGTGGCATTTGCTAAAATGTTTTAAGGGACTTAAAATGGCAAATGTTATTTAATCTTTACTACGTGTCACTGGCATAAGTTATTTGGGGAGTTTCCAAAGCACCAAATGGTGGCCCAGGCATTGAGTTGTATAAGGCAATACATAACATTTTGAAAATCCCATTTTAGCTTAAAAGCTCACATCAGACTCAAGAATGGCTCCCCACACTTTATAGCTTAGTTTAAAAGGGCAAAAGAGAAAGGTTGAAGTGTTGCATAAAACATCAGTAATACTTCACCTGATTTATCAGATCAATATATTGTTAATAATCAATAACTTGAGTTGTAAGGTGAAGAACTTTAGAACTTTTTAAGGGGACTGCCTTTAGCGTACAATTTTCACTGTACCTGGTACTGGGGGTAATTGTTGAGGGTTTGGCCTCTGGGAATTTTATTATTTACCATTACTGTAAATTATAGAGATTTTTTTGGTGGTCAGCTCTTCTCACCACCAGAAATGGCTAGAAAACACTTACTCAAGGAGAGCAGGTGTAGTTGACTCTGAGACAAAACATACTAGACTCTGTATTTACAGTTATAAGTCTCCTGATTCTCTTGAATTCTGCCTGGGTTGTTAGTTCACATTTAATGTTGTATGCCTTTCCAATTAGTAATGATGTTTATGGCTTTTGCTAGGGGAAGCAAGGGTGGAGATAGAAGTTTATTTCACTGTTATCTGCCATGGATTTGTAAAGGGATTTTCACATTTCTCCTTGAGCCCTGGCCATACCAGTTTCAGGGATGAACAGTCTCACAACCTGTGAATTGTATCCAAGCCTATTCCTTCTTGTCTCTTCCTGTAGTGTTAAACTAAATTGCTTTTTAGAAAATTAGTGGGTTTGTTGTACGCTTACATCAGGTGGCAGATGGTGTACGTGCTTTGTGAGTAATATAATGTCTATGCTTTCCTGCAGCACAGAAGTCAAGTTACTCTGTGCAGTGTCTGAGTTCCTGCATTTAGTTAGTTGACAGAATATTCTGACAGAATATTAAAAACAGGACTCTGACCATTTTTGGTCAGAGTCCTCAGAAGCTAGGAGGCTATATAGCATAGGACATCACACATTCATCGAACCAAATTGAAGTCTGGGGAAAAAGTCTGCTGATTATGGGTAAAGTCATTATGTTGTTGGTAGTGCTAGCTCCAAAGTTTCCTGGCCTAGACAGGACACATCCCCAGTGTCAGTGACTCCTGGTATTAGAAATAGCTACACTGTTCCTTTTTGCTGTTGGAATGGGCAAAGTCTGAGTATTGATTTTACTTGGTCTACAATTAGCAGAGGCTTTTTCTGTAATTTACTTTCTATATCCTGTGACTCTTAACCCTTGTGTTTTCTACATCAGTTTAGGCTCTTAAATGAATTCTAGACGTCTGTCCTGGGCTCCCTTTTGCTGTTCCATCATTAGAGAAAGGTTCTGAAGTCCCTTCCTCCCCTCAAATGTCTGTGTAAGTCTGGACATCTCTGATGAGCTTCAGTGAAAAGAGCAGAGGACGTCTATGTATCTGGCTTACCAGTTAGGAAAGCAGGAATTGCGAGCGTATTTTACAATTCTTGGTGAAAAATCAATTGCAGAGTTAATTTGTGCAAGCATCCAGTCTTTTCTTAATACAGGAATACATGTGCATATAAATGGAGACTTTTCTCTATTAGACTTCAACAGTTCTTGCTAACTTTGCCACGGTAACATTTTAAGAAACAATCTAAATGCCCCTTCTCATCAAGATAAATAGTTGAGTGATGTGAGCTACAGGGGCTGCTTTTCCAGGGAATCACTTAGTTAGCATTTGTACAACAACGTGTATCCTTTGTATCTATCACTTTGAACTGAACACAAAATGAAACTGTCTCACCCTTGGACCAAGGTAGACAGTTTTCTCTCTTTTACTGTCCTAAAGACAAATTAGGAATGTAGGAAACCTTTCACTCAGAACAAAACAATGATTATAGCAGGTAATAGGACCTCACATTAATCAGTGCTTTCAAAGAAAAGGCCTCGACCTGTGCCCTTTGTCTAGCCTACTGGTAGGTACCTTTTTTCCCAGTTTCTTTCAGTGCCAGAGCATTCTCTTTCTGTGTAATACATTCTCTTGGAAAATGTTTCTCTTTTCAGGCAGTCCTTCTGCATTGATCAAAACCTCTCCAGAAAGCCACTGGAGAAATCTGAACTTATAATGATGTTCTTTTATATATTCTTACAATGAACAATGGCTCTCTCAATACTAATGGCAACAGTACATAGAGGCAACAGTGCAAAGAGTTGGGGGAAAATAGCCATTATTTGCTAGACTTGCTGTTTCATGTCCTGAAAAAAAAAAAAAATCCTGTCTTCTGCAGCCAAATCTGTACTACCTCTTGTTGAAAACATTCAAGGCCTTTGCAAACCAATGCTGAGATGAGGAAAGATAAGAATGGATTAACATTTTTCTTCTTTGTGGAAGAAAACATTAGTGACAATTAGATGGCAAAAGATCTTAGTTTTCCATCCCTCCTGAATAAAGAGAAAACATTCTGCTTGATAGCCTTTTTTGTCTTGCTGGCCTTGACTTTTAAATGAATTCCCCCAAACATCAGGCTTCAGTAAATTAATGGAACTGAATGTGGCTCCACTGAATAAAAGGCTCCCTCTACTGACTGAAATACAGACTGCCAGATGAAACAAAGCGCTTGTCTCCAAAGGGGGCACAAAACATAAAGCTAGTATGTCATTAATTTGTCAGTCTTCTCGTCTTAAAATTTGTTGTTTGTGGGTTGGGCTTTTTTTTTTTTTTGTTTTGTTTTTGCTTTAATTTATTTAAAATTTGAGGAATGCAGAGAGTGAAGGAAAAGGTATCAGGCAAGTGACACAATGACATCTTCTATCAAACATTTAGAAACAAGACTGCCAGTAAGCTTCCCTGTTTTCCCTAGTGTTCATGGATGCTAGACTTGACTGATGCTTAGCTCCAGTTAAGTTTGGTTGATATTCATCAAGGAACAGACTTCAATTTCATAGTGAGAAGAGCATTTTACTAGGAATACAAAGAAGCATTACAAATTATATGATTGGGGAGTAAAAAGGGTGCAGCTGTTTAGGAAGTACAACCAGAAAATAGGCTGCTGCAAGAACATGTGAAAAACTTTGAATTCCAGAAAGGAACTTTAAACTTAGCCCTGGAGTGAGACACCTAAACTTCCTTCAGTTTCTTTACATTTAAATTCTGTCATTTCCATGGCTTAGGTAATCTTACTGCATTAGAAGATATGACCAGTGTTCTCAGAACTGGGAGTTGGTAGAGGGACATGATGGATATATCATTGTTGCAATTTAAATTGTATGTTTTCTTGTGAAATAACAAACATAACAAATCAATTCTGTCTTTATACTAGGATTCATATTAAAAAGTATATTTGGCTCTAATATTTTTTGTTGCCTCAGTACTTTGCTTTATTAGAACTACAAGAAAACAGTTCTTGGAATGCATTGAAAATTGCAGGCAATTTTAATAAAGTTGTAGAGAGTAGATAAAACAAGATAAATAATAAATAATTGTTCGTTAGCTAAGTAAAACCTAATTGTCTGGTTGCTGATGTTGATATTTTTATAATGTACTACAGAGGATAAGTAAAGGCAGTGGTGGAGCTTTAAGCAATTGATAATACTGGCAATTTAAACCTTCTGAAGCTATTTATTAGGTTCAAGGGCCAAAGTGAGCAGGAGGGGAAACATAAGGCAGGCTTGTACAGATGGGAAAACACAGATGGAATCGTTCAAGAAAATCAGCTGATGCAGCGCCTCTGGAAGGAAGGTCTACTTCTGAAAGGGGGAGTCTGCAAAGTGATCAGAATTTCTTAGTATTTCTGTTATTGTGTCTCTCCTCAGCAGATCAGGTGTTCCCCCCAGAAGAAGTCCTTGACTCCTTGTGCCAGGCAAAACCAGTCTTGACTTGAGGAATTCCACTTAATTTAGTTATTGCTAATTAATGTAAAGTTTTAATGGCTGAGTTGAGTGTTGAAGAAATAAAAAAAGTAGATGTAGACAATTGAATGAACATTTTAGGAATCACCTTTTGTCCTCCTTTCCCAGGCTCAACTTTGGTCAAGCACCTCTCCCTCACCTTCCCAATCTCTCAACTCTCCTTGTATTTGGAGCACATAACACCCAGTTGTCCTAGTCTGTTTGGTGAGGTGATGGGCAGTACGGGAGGCTGAGGTCAATGTATAATGGTTTATTTCTGCTGCTCCTTAAGCATTTTCATCTTCTCTGGCATGAGTTGCCTCTGGGCAGGAGTCCCTGAGGGGCTGTGTCTGCCCTGGTACGTGTTGCCTGTGGGACACTGTTCCTCAGAGACATTCTTCCTCTGACATGGAACAGCTCCTTCAGGTGCATCCATACAGGTGTGTTCCCCACAGTGTCTCCTTCCATGTGTCGTCTTTGTTTCTCCTTCTCTATTTTCTCTAAACACATCTCTTAGTGTATCTTCTTACATGTGACTTCTCAAATATGTCTCCTGTCCCTTGTTGCTGCCACTTTCTTAGGCACCATATGCTCCCCAACTGGTGGAAGTTCTGGTGCACAGTGGGTTATTTCTATCTGGTCCAGAGCTGTCTCTGGAAGGAGAGACCAGCACTGGGCAGGTTGTGGACTCTTCCCACACAGGATACCCTGCAATGCCTTGCTATCTAAACAATGCCAGGTAAGTCCAACGTATTCCTTGGTCAGGATTTCCTGGGCAGACCTGTCATTTTCAGAGTGACAAATATAGAATAAGGTTTCTTTACTACTAATAGAACATACCATCATTGTATGCCTTTTTTTTTTTTTTACAAATAAAGCATTAGCTTTGTATAGAAGTAACTGTCCTCAGACCTGATTGTTCATAGTACTATCTGATGTATTAAAACATCTTGAGAAATTGCTTTGCATAACACTACAATTATTAAGTAAGCAAGCAAACATATTTTAAACTTGCACAGTTTGCATCATTTTCCTGCAAGCAAAAGAAACGCAGACTTGGTGGAAAACTAAGTTTCTGATGTGATTCTGGAAACATTATAAAATGATCCTGATTATGGAACCAATATTTTGAAATATGGTGGTGACCAACATACTTTAAAACATTTATTGCCTTCTGATTCATTCACTTCTGTCCCCTTTCATTCTTTTAAAGAATCTTCCAGATAAAACAGTTCTGTACTATTCTGAATTTAAGACTCTTCTATATTTTTTTTTTCCTTCAGATGCACTATAGCAAATGACTTTCTGGTTATTCAGGCTAAGTTTGAATTGGTACATTTTCCTCAGTATTCCTCAGACACACTCCTAAGTGGCTTTTTAGGTACCTTATCTGTGCATATCAACCTTCCTCTTCTCCCAGAACTGGCAATCCCTTCTCATAGCATTTGCTCCTTGTGCTCTGTTTCTTTTTGTTGCTGTTGTTCCTCCTGCAGTTCTTGCTGCCAGTGCTCCTGCTCTTGCTGCCAATGTCTCATTTCTTTTGTGTTCCTATTCAGAAGAATTAAAATGACGGTATGTACATGTAGCATATGATCTTGCATATAATAATGGATGTGAAAGTTATAAACATTTCACTCCCATCAACACAATGTTGACTTGTTTTCTGAAGTTTGTTTTGGCTTCTATGTTTGTATTTTTATGAAATATGATTTATGAGAAAAAAGGCAGCACTTGAAACTGGGTCCATGCTCAGATATTCTCCTGTTCAAGTTCTCTATATCTTCAAAGTTCTAAAACTGTGTGGGAAAATCTGAAGGCATCAGGAGGCTGTGGACCAGTGCTACAGGAAAGGGACTTGAGCTGGGATAAATTGCCTGAATTGCCAGCCTTGCACAGATAAATTTACCATTTCTAGTGGCAAGACAGAGACTAGCTGAATTGCTAAATCAGCAGTTTTATTACTGCCTTATGGTTATTTGGATTTAGCATAAGCATATTTAGCAAACTGCTTATTTAACAGCAGAATATAAGGTAAATGTGACAACATTGCAATTAAGACGGCTGCAGAGCAAGCACAAAATGAGCACTTATGTCTCGGTCCGTTTTGGAACTGACTCAGTGGGAACACTGAACCATTAGCCTGGACAGAGTGAGAAAATACAAAAGGGCACAGATCATGGTGCTTTGAAAGGATAAAAAGGCAACTCAGACTAAGAGGTGAGAACAGTAGAAGAGGACCAACACTGAAGACCTCAGATTTTGAGCATTAACTGCTACAGAGGTAAATGACATTTTTTTGGCCACCTTGGCACATCAGGTAGGATGTCTCCACACCCTTGTGTGGTGAGTATGGACTCCAGAGACCAGAGAGGTCTCATGTCTTTTGTTTTGCCTCAAATTAAATGAGTCAATTTCAGGTATATTGGTTTTCTGGGACAAAGTTGCGTGGGATGTAATAACCCCCCCCCCCGATATCAACTTTAGCCCTGACTATGCAATTGAATAATAATCCACAGCATAACACTGTCTGGTTGTTTATAGAGAAAGCTGACTTTCCAATATTCTAATCTTTCAGCCATTTTCATGTGCAAAAGAACAAGGCTAAATGAGAATACAAATGCGAATGTTATGATCTGCTTCATTTTGTTGAACCGTTACATTTATGAAGCATACTTTTTGATGTCAGAGCAAAGAACATAGCATAATAATTACTCTGATTTTCCTGTTTTTTTTCCTGTTTGTCTTTAATGCTGTTTTGTCTTTTTGTAGACATTTAGTATGATTTCTTCTTTATGCTTTTGGTAAGTTAGTATTCTTTCAGAAAAATCTTTGACCGTGAACCAATGAAAGAATCAAAGCTGATCCATTTTTATTTTCCTCCACCTCTTCTGCTAATGAAAAATTTCGTAGACTACAGAAATATGTTTCTGATGATTTTATGGGTTCCACGCTTAACATACAATTTCTCAGATTCTTACTTTCTGCAGTGAGAGGAAACAGCAGAGGATGAAGTTCCTTTCAGAAAAAATAGTAAAGAAAATAGTATTATAATTGGGCCCATACCATGAATCAGAATCTAAATGTAAAGTTGTGCTTGAATTAAAGATTTTAAAGTCAGCCTACCTCCTAGTAAATAAACTTATCCTAGGAGCTGTGTTTATACACTTCTACATACCTGCCTGCAGGCATTGTTTGAGATTTGCATGTGAACTGTAAATCTGTGGTGTCCATCAGACTATCCTGCTAGCTATGATTTGTCTGACTGGCCATTACTGCAACTGCATCTGTTTGGCTTTGCAGCTTACAGTCATTCCTGTAACTGATCTGAGAAGATATATATATATATATAAAATTTTCTTAATAAGCAGTTTATAAGGAACTGTTAGGAGGATTCAATAGCTCTTATTGCCTACCAGGCTTGACATGAAGGACAAATAAATTTGTGTCTCTGAAGACTCTTAGCATTTCTGACTAAACAGGTCCTTTTGTAGCTATTGCAGACTTCAGATTTTTCCCTGGTTTGTATGTACTCCTTTGAAATGTCTTTAGCATTCTGTGGAAGTAGACACCTTGAGTAACATGCTTATGGAAAATAGGAGAACTTTGGAAAATGTTGCTTATATTTATATTATATTTTAAAATAAAAAGAATGCCTAGGGAGAAGATGGCACATCTCTAAAGTAATCAGATTTTAAGGAGTAAGCTTGCTATTTGCAGTGTAACTGGATATTAAGCCTATAGATTTTTATTTTAGGTTAGTAAAGCTTAGCTTATTTTATTGCTTTTGTATGCTTTTGAACAAAGTGTGAATTTACCAGGGTCTCATGTGGCCATTGCATCAGCTGGATTCCCATTGCCCTTATTCTTTCACTCGGAGGAGTCAAGTTTCTCATTCATGGGAATAAAAAAAAAAAATCCCTTCAAGTAGCTGTTTTTAATTAAAACACCTTTTTTTTTTTTTTTTTTTTTTTTTTTTTGTATAGAGACACAAATGATAGAGAAAAACAGCTGTGTTTAAGTTCTACTCTACAAAAACTAAAGGTTGCCTTACTGACTGAAGTAATTAAGAGTCTTTGGGTCTATATTTTTCTTCTTAAAAATGTTTGTGCTGTCTTAATGAACTGTGAATTTGTTAGGTGAACAATCCAAATGAACAGTGTCTAAAATTTAGTTTAATTTAGGTAAGTCTGAAAACCCTTTAATCTGGTCATACTTTTAAAAAACTGACAGATGCAACTCTTTTAACGTTCTCATCTGACTTGACCTTACACAGTGACACAGGATAACCTGATACTACTAATGGGAATGATTCTGTAGGTATAGCTGTTTCAAAGAAAGTCTATGTAGTTGAAAACTTTCATGTAAAAGCTAACAGATATTTTGTGTAAGTACCTTAACTAAGGGTTTGTCAACATGAAATGTAGAATGTACTTTACTCCAAAGTATTTATTGGTTTGGCTATGAATTTTCAATGTTATTAAGAAAAGGGTTTAAAAAACTGGCCACATGTAAACAGAATATGAAACTGAAGCACAGAAATGAGTTTTCACATTTGGTAATATATACACAGTTTAAACTCTGGAGATCTTATCTGTATTCTAGTTTGCTAGTTAAAGCTCTCTTACAGGATAATAGTATGAATGCAGCAAACTGACCGACCTGCGTGGCAGAACATGCCGTGGGTATGAGCTAGTTCTCACCTTGCTTAGTGCAAGGTTATGAAATCCAAAATCATCTCCAGTGGGTCTTTACCAAGTTCTCCACTGACTGTAATAATAAGCAATATAAGGTCAAGAGAGCAGGTCTAATGCTTTGCCATGGTCAATTCTTAATTTAAACACTGTATCTTTTAATTTTTTTTTTTTGTTTCACTTTGTGACAACTAAAGCATTCGACTTTTTTTCTGCTTTATATTTTTCCCTATAGTCACTTGCCTCTGAGTGTAGTAATTCCTATTTCCATCAGCCCTTAAAAATGCTAGTAAGATCACAACTACTCATTGTACATTAAACATATCAGTAGCATTCCCTGTCATCATACTGACTTGCATTTACAGACAAAATAGGAGTCTGTGGAAAGTCTACATTGTCTCCATTAGGGGGAATCCTTGCTCTATCTTCTTCTGAAGGTTTTAATTTCTCCCAAAGCACTTTTAGGTTATTTTTCTCCTTAAGAAATGCTGAAGTCTGTAGTTCTGTTTCCAAAATATCTGTTTAAAGTAGTGGTCAGGTCACTGATGCTTTGACTTTAACAATTCAATGCGTGCAAGAGAAAGGCTGATTTCTGTTGATCTGTGCAGAGCCTGTAGTTTTGTTCTCTTCCATATGTAATTAGCTGCTGTATGAAAAGCATAGTTCTTGTGCAGAAACGTCAAACAGTTTAAAGACTAAATCAATAGACTCCAAATCTTTCACTTTTTGAGATGGGTGATGCAGTGAAGTGTTCAGTGACAGCTACCATAAAAATTCTTTCTTCCACAAGCTTTCATTTTTAGCTGAATCTGATCCCATCACTCGAGCTGTTGAAAACATTCTGCAGGCAAAGCAGTATTCATACAGAGCTGATTTGCTTAGCCAGATTGAAAAATACTGTAATTCCTGAAAAGTCTGTTCGAAATCAGTATGATGGTAGTGAATCTTTGGATACCAAAATTTAGATTTGACTGAAGATTTTTCATCTTCTGGAAATTTGAAGTCAAGTAAAAGAACTGGGGCAAAATAACTACTTTTGGCTAACTATAAGGTTTTCTTTCTTGTTCCAAGCTGTGAAAGATCATTCCCTACTTCATGCTGTATTCTTCTGAGAGTTTTGTGTTATAGGAATTGGGAAACTTTTGCAGTGAACATTGTGTTGGGTTTTTTTGTGAGTTTTGGGAGATATTTGAGAGTTAAATAAGTCTGTGGGGAGCACAATTAATTGTATGAGAGAGTGAACAAAGAAGGAAAGAGAACACCAGTGGCAGAGATGATGATTACATCTTTGAAAGGGAATCACTGCTTTTTGGGGAGAGATTTTTTCTTCTTCAAATACAAAGCAATACAAAGCCATTACCTTGCTTCTATTAAAAAAAACCAAACCAAAACAAACAACCAATAAAGAACCAAACAAAAAAAAACCCCAACTAAAAGCAAAAGTAGGATAAGGAGATTAAAAAGGAGAATACAAATAGAATATAATTATTTCTTAGGTGAAAGGAAGTGATGCAGTAATTTTTCTAGTGGCACAAATCTGAAAAAACATGGTGACAATAGTGGTTGCTATAGCACTGTCAGGCAAACAACACAGTAATAGTAATACTATTACTGTAATAATAGTAATCTTTTCAGTGGCTGTAGTCAGTGTCTCCTCACAGTCACTATGCCTGTATTGGAAGCAGAAAGGACCAGAAAGAATGCGCCAAAAAAAAAAAAAAAAAAAAAAAAAAGCCGAGCTCCTAAACATACATTCTTCTTTAATCAAAACACTGGACTGAAGTCTTAAAGCTGGATTTGGCAGTACAATGAAAAAAAGGCACAAGAAGCTGGTACTGCCCTTTAGCAGCCCCTTCAGGATTGATCTAAGTGATGCAATTTTCACTTTGTAAGCATTCACCTGCAGTAAGTGATATTCATCACAGGCTCATTCAAGGGCAAAATGTTACCATTTGTAGTATTTCATTTTAGCAGAAACTAAAATAATTGTAGGAGTTGTTGAGGAAATCTTTTGTTGGAATCTGAAAGGCTAAAGTGAGAGTTACCCAGTGTTGCTAAGGAAGATTTCAGAACCTTCTGAAAAGACGAAGTGATGCAAAGCTTCAGTGACATGATATAAAAAATAATCCTTGGCTAACTTATGAATTTTAAAAAGCACATTAAGACCAAACTTGCAAAAATTCAGACAGAGCAGAAGAATTCAACAACAGCAATGCCTTTAGAATGAGTGACTCTATCAAGCTGGTAGTTCTCTAAAGATAGCAACAGTAGCACTCAGGGCCCCATAGCTTTTTTTACCTCAGGCAGCATCAGTTTTCAAAACTACAAAAGACAAACAAAATCAAAGTCTTCTGTTCAGCCTGCCTACTGAGTACAAGTAGTTTCAAACAAAATAGGATCTGATCCTATGTATGTCTTTGAAGAAGTCAAGTTATCCTCAAAGAACAACAAATAATATCAATATAGTAGTATTGCACCAGGCAATGGTTTAATTAGCTGACTTCATCTTATGTGGAAAAATGGGGTGCGTGTGGCTGAGACAGTAAATGGGACAAAGTTTGGAGTAAATTCTTTAGTGGCTTCTTTTTTTATAGGTCGTCAGCTGCTGTGTGCTTGTGTAGTTTGCATGACTTCTATACTGGAAGTGCAAAAGCATATCTATGTTTTGGGCTGTATTTTTATTTTCATGTTCCAATAACTGCTTTTTTGTTTATACATCATATAGTGGTTGCTTAACACATAGCTGACTAAGGAAAATACACTGCAAAACAAATTAGAGCTGTGGATTTCTCATTGCTTGTTCAGATGAACAAATATTTCCTTTAAGTGAAAGATTCATGGGATAATTCCCAACCATAATATTTTTGTTTAATTATATGATCATTTAAATGCCAAAGTTCCTTTTTATAATCAAACCAACCTAACATATAGCTTATTATGTGATTATAGAAGAATACATAGTTATATAATGTGCTTAAAAGAAGTGACATGAAATGTGAATGGGAATCATCATCATAGGATAGTATTCAAACCTCATACTGAAGCATTGCAGGGTACAGAGTGTCTGCATTAGATCAGATATGATCTTTACAAGAAATTATAGGAATTTATGAATCTGTATTTCTTTACAGCTTACTCAGATGCTTATGCTTGTATGCTATGACTTGGAATACCTTTTGAAAAACAATACATAGGACACAATTATAACTAAGGAGCAGTGGAAAAAAACTGACTTCATCCAAAAATAGACTTGACAGCTAACTCTAGTGCTAGTGCTTTCAATGTACTGTGCTTTACTGTAAGACATAAAGGGTGTAGCTTGAGAAGCTAGAAATGTAATTCACAGAGCTAAAATATTTCCAGGATAAATACAAGAAAACCTTTTCAGAGAGTTCTGTTGTTTGTTATGTTGGTAAGGACTGAAGACTTCTCTCTGCTTGGAGAAGACCCAATTAATATATTAGAAAAGCAGTTATTGCTGACCTTGCTTCCAACTGTCACATACTTTTTCATCTTCTATTTTCAGCATGACTTTTGCCATTGTTTGTAGTGACTTTTTTTTTAATAAGGAAATCATAAAAGGGGCAGGAGGAGTCTGATCATAGTAGAAGTTGGAAAGGAAGGAAATGTGAAGGAAGAGGATCTGGCAGCAGGTAAGAGGCAATCATAACGTAGGGAGTTCAGTGCAGAGGTGAACAGACTTGAGGTTATTGTCATTCTAGGAGTACTGACAGAGTGACTGAACTCTTGTTTGGTCCAAGAGAATTCATTAGAGGTGACGGCAGTAAGTAAAGGTGAGGAAAAAGTGAGGACCAAGTACTCTGCATAAGAAAAAACCCACGGACTATTCATTTTTTTCTGTCAGATAGGCATCTTTTCTTTCAAAATAGAAACAGGAAGCTACAGGCAACGAAAATAGTATTATTACGTACTCTAAAAGCTATCAGAGAAAGAGCCTGAAGAACTGCTGCAGCTGGAGGATGAGTAACACTTACGTCTTCAAATAAGGGATCCTGACCACTGAGAAAATAGCTATAGCATTAGAAATAATGTAACAACAAAATTATTTGAACACAGGTATGATTTAACAAAAAAACCCCAAATCAAAACAACCAAAAACCAAAAGCAAACAAATGACTACACAATGGCATTGTAATGCTTAGAGAATTACAAGCTATATCTTGGCTGCATTATAAGCTATGTGACCTCAGATTTTTTTTACACCTGGATAATAGAGTCCATGTTAATTGTTTAAATTGATCTAGAGAAATATAATTTTTTAAAGAGTGACACTTTCTAGTGTACAAAAATGAGCATTATGGCAGTATATTTGTCTCTGTGCAAATCATTGTAATGGCACTGCAGTGATATATATGAAATGGATATGGTAGTAAGACACTACTTCTGGTGGAAGAAAAAGAATCCCACTATTTTCCTGTTTGAATCAAATAATAATTTTAGTGACATTTATTTAATTTGAATTTTATTTTTTATTTTTCTGGTTTGTATTTCTTAGATTCCTTTTATTTTTTCCTACAACATTTCCAGAGGAAAGAATGATGATTGCATTAACAGCTCATACCTTCTTTTCTTACTAGCAGTTCTCTCCATCAGTCATTAGTCATTTGCAAGCAGATGGATCTCTGGTGATTCAGTATATGGAAATGTGTCCATCTGAGTCAATATTGAGTCAGTTTCCCTGTGTGCAGACATGGTGCCTGAATCTGATTAATGACATGACACACACATGTCAGTACTTAATAATAAATAATGGCATACCAAGGCAATGTGGTATTATGTGCACCGTGTGTAACTCAGGTGAGATGTTGAGATCTTGTGTTCTGTTTGAAAATTCCTTGTGATTTCAAACTGAAATATTGACAGTAGCCTATTCTCCCCCTGATTTCAGGGATACCTGTTGTTTTTCTGTACCATTAGAGTTCCCAAATGTTCTGAAGTCTGGTCCCCTTTTCATTTTGTACTACTTTGGCTACTTTTAAAAGGGAGATAAAGAATGCTTAGCCAGTGCTAAGATTAAATTTAAAAATTCTCTCGATGTATTTTTAATGGAGTTGTAAAAAGACATATATTGGAGTGATTACTGAAGCATTAAAGGAATTTATTTTCATAGTTATTTTCACGGACTCTAGTTTCAGCTACATTCCCCGTTATCTTTTCCAGTTTCTGAATATTTTAGAAATGGGTGTTTAGCCTTTTGTTTGCTGTTATGCTGTAAGGGTATGTATGTATGTACTTTGACTTTTTCTTCAGCCAGGAAGGTTCTGTGGGTATTTCTTTATCTGCTTACTTCACCTGCCGCTCTGAGCCCCCTCCCTGTTGATGGCATTCTTCTGGAGAGAGTGGTCAGAAATGAACACTCATTAACTCTGCTATAAGTATGCAATGCCATGCAGAAAGAGTAACATTGCCTAGAGATTTTAACTGTTTATTTTATTTTTAGAACAGTTGAAGCTCAAGAGCAGCAACAAATTTTCTTTATTTTAGATCCAGTGACAAACTGGGTATTGGTTCTGGCATTATGAAAACAAGCAGGTGCCAGCCAGGATGCTCAATGGTTGCCTTAACTAATGCCTAGCAGTTCTACTGAGTAACACTTGAAGTGTTGGGGCTTTGTCAGTGGTGATCCCAAGGGAGGTTTTTTGATTTAAAGATGGCTCAACTTTAGCACAGGCCATGTTCTTGGCAGTCAAACAAGTAACATCAGTGTCAATGCAGTGACTCAAAATCAAAAGCTCATATAGGAAGATGGTATTTAGAATCAGGAGTATGAAGAGAGGTAACAGACACTTCCTTTGAGGCTCTGATTGCACTTACTTTTTGATGGCCTTAGCATAAAACCCAGGGAAGGCCTTCCTCAAGTTTTTAATGGATCAATTAACTTGTAACATGGGAAGAAACTTTGTGTGCTTCTTGCATTTAAATAGGAGGCCTTTCATTGCATTGCTGTGGGTAATTCACTAGTAGCACCAAAATGGATAACTCCAAATGTAGTACTACAGAAAGCAGCTTGATTAGTGGGCTTGTGTGACCCTCTACATAGATGCAGTAGATGCTTTCATGAATACTATGCAGGCTTTTTGAAGCATGTATGTATGCTTTTCTGAAATGTAAGCCCACAAAAATGGAAAGGTTAATGATCAGGAGAATTATCCTTGTCTGTGTTTTCATATCACTGGCAGAATACTGATTTCCTGACTTATTTTCTAAATTATTTTTTCTTACGCTGTTCTACAGTTTTAATTAAGTGTATAGTTGCTTAGAAATGAGTTCCTCACAGCAGAGTACAGTGCTATTAATCAGATGGACAAATCCCTCTGACCTGATGACCTATTTGCTTTTGACTTCCATAGAGCTATATTCATAATTTTGTTATGCAAATGATCATTGCATCCCCTTGTAAATGTGTTTTGTCCCTATCTGACACTGCATGCATACATACATTTGAATGTAAAGCATCTATGGTGTGTGGATAAACATTTACATTACCTTCATTAATCTTCTTTTACAGCTGTTATTTATATCACAGTCAGTGTGAATGGGTAATTGTTTATCAGTTTATATTTATTAATTACAGGTCTTATTAAATGTACTTCCATATAAGCAATAGATATTGCAATTAAAAAAATCTCTTAGCACAGACTTTTTTGGATAATACTTTATATAAGATCAAGCTGCCAAGTACTAATTTCTTGTAAATAGTGACAGATGTTGACATACCAGTCTAATTTTCATACTCTTTCCCTAGCCATGATTAAACAACTGATTATAATGCAGAATTTAGATTGACTCCCATTTCTTACTTTCCAAATGCCCTGAAATATTTAAATGTACCTCTAACACTGTGAGCAGATCAGTATTGAAGATTTTTTTGACTGAGGAGAGGAAATAGTCAATTTTATTTTTAACTTTTTAACTTTTAACAGTTGGATAGGTAAAAGACCTTAATGATAATATTAAACATCAGACATGATTCCAAACCTAGATTTCATTATATTTCTATGTGTTCACAGTTATCTACTAAGTTCTAATCACATCCAGAAGCAGTAACTGATACTGAAAGCATTTGGTCACCACAAATGCCTGCATATATAGCTATGCAGACTATAAAGTAGTGATTCACAATACCTGCACAGTAATTAGATGCTAATTGTGAGGAGGCATTTTTCCTTTTAAGCCATTTCATAACTTTTTGTTACCTGCTTCTGTGGTAAGTATGGATGCACAGAAAGTGTGTGGTGTAAAAGATGCGGTCCCAGTGCTTTTAAGAGATTGTGAGCACTGATGGTTCCTGGCAGTGTGGTCTTCTGCATTGTCCTGTAATATCTTGTTTTGCTTTGCTCTGGGTTTTTGTCAGATTGGGTTACTCTGAAGAAAAGACTATCATGCATTTTATCAGCACAGTTTTTCACCGCAGCACTTGAATTCCCTTGAAAGCTTCTCCTTCTACAGATTTGATCTACTTCGCATAGGACTTTACAATATTAAGATTAATAATAAAAAGTATATGGGAAGATATTGATTTCTATTTTTCAACCCTTGATGAAAAGAAATGTAAAAATTTAAATGCAAAATTTTGAGTTAGATAATCTTAATAAATTCCTGTAATTATGCAGGAGATCCAGTTTATGTATATGTTAATATATTTTGGAATCTGTCACTAACTTTATTATTTATTAAAGACTTTATTGAATAAGGCATAAATGTGACTGATTCAAAGAGCTGGGATATCATGTTAATAAGCAAAATTATTCGTAGTGTAAATATAGTCCCTATGCAATATTTATAATCTCAACAGCGATGCTTCATTTGAAATTTACCTGATACTTGAACCAGCAGCTGCATTCAGAGAAAAAAGCTAAAAGGGGCTAAGAGTATGTTCTTGGCATACCATTCTTTTGGCTATTTGAAAAAAATCTTGTTGCTTGGGGGAAAAAACTACCTGCCTGTTATGGTTTATTTTTTATTTTATTTCATTTTGCTCTAGGACTGTGGGATTGCTTTGGTTTGCTTTATCACAGTATATCTGCAAATGTTTATTTGGTTCCTTTCTGAATTAAACATCTTGGTCTTTATTTCTGATTATGTCTAACAACTGTCCTGTTGCTGGATTCACAGATAGTTGCATAGGGAGGGGAAACAGTGGTGTACTTCTTACATGTTCTCTGCAGACCAAAATAATTTATTACAAATTTTTCTTTGATAGTTTAGGTTTTTTATATTGAGTTGATTACCAAAGAGAAGTCTTTCAAAGAAATAATTATTTGACACTGTATTTGGAACCCTGGAGAGAAGCACTTCTTTAATCTTAGCTACAAAAAGAGGAGCCATCCTCTCTAGTTAATAACCCTTTTGCCTCAAAGGATATAGCATCACATTTTAAGAGTTTATTCCTAACTCTAGTCAATTCAAGAGACATGAGTTGACTTTCAGTACTGGTCTTTGACTTCTACTTAAGAGTGAGCACAGGTGTACAGTGCAATTGTTTGTTTTATGACACTTCTAAAGGAAGTTTCTGGCTTCTGCAGACCATGATCTTTGTGTTGGGTCTCATGGAACAGGTTCATTTGGATGGGTCTGGTATATGAGAATTTTAATTTTCATTAACTTGCCTTTCTGGCATAGTAATCAGCAATTATATTCTCAATCTAAACAGTGATCAAATGTATTAGATACTCAGAGAAAATCAGATCATGCATATAAAATAAATTCAACCTAAATTCAAAGTTGTAATGATGACAGGTTTGCTTTCTAAATTTAGAATCTATTTCCTCACTTTTTACTTAATTTGTTCAGTTTGGATTGTCTAGTTTTTAAAGACCTAAATCCAAAGCTTGTTGAATTTAATGGAAGTCTGCCTCAGTCTTTTAATGTATCTTTTCAATTTAGATTTACTCTGAATTAAAGTTCTGCAGGATTGTTTGTTCTTACTGTTTTGATTTTTACTTGAAGCAGAATTGTTTGTGGTATATCTTCAATTCCCTTGAAGCTGGGATGCTTTTTATTACCTATAGAGTTGCACTCCTGTTCAAAATCCTACTGAAGGAAAGCGAGGGAATTAATGGATTATTGTTCTGCTGTGTAGAAATATTCACCTGAAACATTTGCTGCTGAGAAGGTTAAAAACTGCTGAAATAGAATTGCTGCCTGTTCCTCTTTCATTTCTTCCTTATCCTGCCACATAAAACAATCAATCAAATCCTGCTTTCTGAGTCTATCTTGACATGCCACATGTGGCATCTTACTCTTTGCCATATCTTCTGTTGCTTACTTCTATGACATAATCTTCACACTCTAATGCTTGAATGTAGTGTAAAGACTGAGAGGCTGAAAACCTTTGTTCTGTTCTACCTAAGACCTGATAAAAATGCATTGTCTGGAATTTTCTCTCAAGTCTACATCATTCTAAAATAGAATTGTGTGTCATGTTTCCTCCAAAGAGGATGATGTACTGTAATTCTGTGCAAAAATGGAGTTAAACAGTATAAAACGAGTGGATAATTTTGACTCTCCTAGCCTCAGTTTCCAATCAGTAAAATAGGAATATATCCATATAGTTAACTCTCACAGGTATTTTAGTGATTAATATTTCTGAGAAGCTCAGGTGATGATAATTCTCGGGCAGGGGGAGAATCCCTAAATTCATCATCTTTGTCTCATTCCCTTTGCTCAGTCGCACTTACCCTGTTGAAATAGCTATGCCAGGGATATCTCTGCTCTCCCAATCCTATTGGTTTGCAGGTATTAGGAGAACCTCCCATGCCTCCCTCTGTTTCTTTGCTACATTAAAACCCAGGGAAGATTCACACACAGTCAAATTCCAGAGCCCTGTTTACTGGTATTCATTAGGATCAAAGGGAATCATGAGGGAAGAAGCCATAGGAATGGGCTAACTTGATGACCTGTCTGACTGTCCTATTTTCAGAGAGCTGCAAATGAAAAACTTCTATTAGTAATGATTTACCCTGTCACATTTCCTTGTAGATACATTTATTACTTTCCTTATTTTCTTATAGGCTCAAAGACAGTTAATTTCTTATGATTATTATTTCTTATTCCACACTGACTAGTGTATGCCTCAAGGCCTTTCTCCCTATCCATACAGCCAAGCCTACGTGAGTTCGCTGAAATGTGTGACACTTTGTAGACTTTTGTTGTAGAATTTTTATTGTATATTTTCTTATATTTGCAAGGGTCATACGCCAGGGTTATCTTCAAAATTTACTTTTTTTTTTTTTTAAATTTAAAACCACAGAGACTGCAGTTTGTCACATCTGTCTTTTCTGTCATGGTTGACAGTAATAAACATTTAAAAAGTGCATTATCTTCTCATGCAGAGTCTCTGTTGGATTCTTGGCAATCTTGAATTTTCCATATTTTTCTAAAGTTAGTAACTATTTGCCTGACAGTCTGATGACAAATTCAATGGAACATAACCCTATTTGCAGGTTTTCAGACTTCAATAACAGTAAGGAGCTCTCTTAAGAATACTAAAGGGATTTCTGATAAACTATGATTAATTTCCACTCTATTCTTATTGACTTTTTTTAGAATTGCAGAATTCAATATCATAGACTATTGATTCATGAGCTGGAGTTGCATCTCATACTAAAATGGCTGAGCACTGATGATAGAACTAATTTTCTTCAAATCGCTTTATTATCATTACAAATTATAATCCATGAACATTTCTGCTTTTAAAACCCCTGCTTACTGGTTGATCTACTTTTTCAGGAAGATGAAGAATTTTACATCATACTAAATAATTAGCACTTATACTTTATATCCTGCCATCAATATACTTTCTAAACAGTAATCAGTAAGCACAGCTTTATATTTTAATAGACACTACTTTCCTTGACTGCCTGTTGGGGAGTGGCTCAACAAACACAAAGAGGCTCAGAAACTTTCAGTTTTCCTGAATAATGTTCAGTTTTCTTCCTTTCATCCATTAAATTTCTCCAACACCCAGCCTCTTATGTGGGTATGTTTCAATACATTTTCCAAAACCCATCAGGTATTGTATTTGTATATGTTCAAAATCTCTTTTTTAATGTCTTTGTAAAAAGAGTACTCGCTTCATTTTGTCCTTTTGTTTCCTTTGTATTAAGCAAAGGGTAGATAGACATATTACTATTAAATATAATTAGACAAGGTCTATAATATTAAACCTAAGTGATTAAGGGCTTAAGGAAAAAAATTGCTGGAAATCTGGGCATACAGAATATGGTCTCTGAAGAAAAGTGATTTGAGAAATTTTTAAAATAAGTGGTTCTACTTTATTTTAATGTTAAGCTTAGTTATGGTATATCATTGCAGTAAAGATAATATAAAAATTTCACTTACTGCCTCACCTGGAATTGACTTTTTTTTTAATTACCTTTTTAGTAAAACCTATCTTCCTGAGATAGTTTTTATATTTTGACATCCTAAAAATGGTTGGACTATTTGAGATATCAATCTTCTTTATAACAAAACATCCACCAAATGCTATTGCACTTTTTAATGATCCATGAAGACTATGAAGAGAACACTATAAATCATATAGTAAGGAAAAAAAATGTTGTTCTTATGGATGGAGACAACAAAGGTTTAAAACCAGCTATACAAGTGTCCTCAGATAACTCTTCTTCTCAA
Organism: Megaceryle torquata; assembly: GCA_024611175.1. NCBI lineage: Eukaryota > Metazoa > Chordata > Aves > Coraciiformes > Cerylidae > Megaceryle > Megaceryle torquata. The sequence continues at coordinate 29,887 of JANIJG010004965.1, read as the reverse complement.
GAAGATATGCTGCATTTTCTGATTCCTTCTGGTAAAACTGCTCACGTGGGTTTGAAAACTCCAGCTTGATTGAAGTCCTAAAAAATAAGTAAGTGGAGTTGTGTTTTGCTGACTTACTGTTACACAGAAGGCTTGTTAAAATACTTGAGGTATAAACATGTCCTTACAGAAGGAAAGAAAAATGAACAGTTCTTCCTGAAAACCCCTGAGGATTTTGTGTTAGCTTTTGCATTCACTTTGAGCATTGAACCAAGCCTCAGAAATGGGCTAAGTTTCAAACCGTTATAACTGTTGTGGACTCCAGCCCAGGAAGTAATTTTCCAATGATCTTTTACATACAGTGCCTTCCCTCTTTCTGTGTTCAGGTAAGCCTGGTTCCTGGAGTTATACAGCTTATGAGCTACTCTGTATAATGTTCTGTATGCCTCTTTTATCGTTTTGACTAACATTTGAATAAAGAAAAGTATTACACAGCCAATTTCCTGGCATTACTAGGCCCTTATATTTATTGCAAATGAGCAGTGAATGATTGAAGAATGGATTTTGAATGATAAAAAAAAAAAAAAATCTTAGTGTTGTAAAGGGGTTTTACAGCATTTATAGCAGTTATTTTCACTGTGTTTTGGACAGATGACCAAGTCCTCATATACATGTATTTCCATGTGAAGTTCCCTTATTTAATTTCACTATGAGGCTTCCTTACAACAGCATGAGTCAGCCTAATCAGGATGCAGCAAGCAGTTTAACGTGCTCTGTTCTTCTAATGCACTCAACATTTTCTGTAGTTAGCGAAATGAGAAATAACTACTCTGATACTTGCAAGCAGTGCTTTCAGGTATTTCTAGGGGCAGGTTTGAGGCTTTTTAAGACCATCTTGGCTGTATGGATGTACCTTTAGATTCTGGAACAGTATTCTGGGGTCAGGCTTTTACTAATCGCTAAAATTTTATAACTTACCGTTTGTTAGCACATCTCAATGGGAAGTAGTAAGCTAATATTAATAGTATCTTTTCCTTCCTTCTTTTGTCTCTATTGTAAATTGTTCACAAAGCCACCTGACACTTTTAAAATGTGTAAGTATTTAAATGTAAGAAGCCCCTTTAAAAGTACTCTGAAACTGGTATGAAGTTGTGCCATTTCAAATTCTGTGATTTTTACTTAGCTGCCTGTATCTGGAGAACCCACTGGGAAGAATGATCTGGAGAACAGTATGTAAAGAACTGTCAATCAGTACTTGTGCTGGTCCATGCAGAGGAAGGTTGGGGAGGCTGGGACTGTGGCATCAGGAACGACAGTCATTTGCAAATAGTGTAACATCTGCAGCTATTTTCATGAGTGATTTTTACGTGAGCAAAACATGATCAGCACTCGAGACCTTGTTGGTTTTTACATCTGCAATCTGAAGTATTAAAGCTTAGGAGTTGTCCTGGTATTTCTAAAGAGTAAGAACTTAAATATCAGTGTAAGGTTTTGAATGAGCCAAAGTGCATCTTGTGTGGACACAACATCATTTATAGCACTTCTTTGAATCAGAAAGCAAGTTATACTATCATAAATTCATAGCCTTAATTATTCAGTGAAAAAAATGGCTATTAAAAGTGACAGAGCTTAAGCAGCAGATAGTCACTTTGTGACAATTGAAATGCTATTAATTGAGCAGGTGACATGCTGACCTGTGTCACTAATGACAAAAGCAATTTCTAACTCAAAGTGTACCATTATCATGGAATATTCTGTGAAAGGAAAGATAGCTACATGGAGATGAAAATGCACGTATTGTGCTCAGGTTGTGATAACAGATACAAAATATTAATTAGTTTTCATGGAGATGCTGGTGCAGGGAACTGGGTAACATGCAGTTCACTCTCCAGTTGGAAAGCTGGTTTATGCTGGAAGCCAGTGCTGGCCTGCCATGTTACTGAAACACTGGGAGCTCTGCTGCTACTTACCTACGTATCCTGGTAATAAATTACCGAGGAGGACAGTGCAATTGCTCACTATAACAGCCTCTGGCATTTACTGATATGGTTACACTCGTCACCGTTCTCTCTGCCTCCTGTAAGCATAGAGATTTCAAGTTTTTGTCAAGAAAGCAACTTACTACCTTGGTATTTCACCAAAATAAGTAAATAAAATAAGATTAAATTATTGAAAGTTAATAGAAACATACCCATAAGAATCTGTTGGATAAGACAGGGACCACAGATAACATGAGAACATGTCTAGCAAGAAGACAAGATGGAAAGATGGAACCTAGGTGAAAAGACAGAGCCCAGAACACGGAGATGGAGGATGGGAAGTGCTGGTGGATGATTCTCAGAGCACTGGACAAAAGAGATGCCTCTAGTATGAAGAAGCTATAAGTAAATAGGAAGGAAACCAAGGCTTTTCCATTAAGTGCTTGGCCTGAAGGTGGCTGCTTTTTACCTGCTGACCTTACACTGAAAATGAGCAAAGCCATCTAATGATGCCCCAGAAGCCAGGATTATTCAGATATAGCATAATAATTCTCCTGTCTCTTGCTTCATCTGCTATTCAAGGTTGCCCATTTATTTTAAAGTCCAAATACCTTAGGCTAGGGCTATTACAAACTTCCAAGCTTAACTAAAAGCCTAATTTGCCCTGCAATACCTTTATGAGAGATGATGTGTGAGACTAAAAGAACACAGCATGAAAGAAATTGCATATCATAAGAACACCCAGTAGTAGTCAAACATTACTCCATTTTATCAAGTCGTCCTAAAACTAACTGCACCTTGGTAGAAATGGTGAAGTTAACTTAAACTTTTCTATGATTTTTTTTTTTAACTTTAGTTTGTCCTGGTTTGAGCTAGAACAGATCTAAATTTGTTCAGGGATTTTAATTTTCATCTCAGTCTCTTCTAACTAACTGTACTTTATTTTTTTGCAGGTAGTATCTTCTACTAGAAGTGGTAGTGCTTGATGTTTGTAATTATTACAAAGTTTTGATATTCAGAAAGGCTCTTGCTTATACTTGCTCCTAAAGGTCACTGTTATATCTTGTGTACCATGTTGGGAGTGCAGTATTAAAAGGCAACATCTTTGGAGACGAGTGGGCAGAACATGTGACCCTAAACAGACCAACAAAGTATTCTATCCCATATACGTCATATTAAGTATAAAGCTGAGGGATCACAAGGGTCAAGCTCTCTTATTCAGTGCCTGGTCCCTGAGGATTCTGTCCATTCTGCCTTTGATCCTGATCCATGTGTTCCTGAACTCAATTCCAGAATTTAGCTCCTGAATTGGTTCCCATCTGCGGCTGAGTCCAGTCTGGGACTTCCTCAGTGCCTTCCTCACAGTATCCGTGGCGATGGTAATGTAATTGCCACGGAGGAAGATGGGGGAGGTGTTGTGTTTCATATTGGATTTGCATATATTTGTGTATATATATATATAATTTTATTGTTATTATTTTTAATTAAAGCTGGCTTAGTTTTCTAATTCATAGGTCTTTCTCCCTTATTCCTTTTCTCTTCCCCTTTGGGAAGAGAGAGGGGATAACAGAGAGCATCTGTCATTAATAGCCAGCCCAGCCCTAATGCTTGACATAGTTTTATAAGAAGTGTTGTACTGGACTTTAAAATTCGACATGTACGTTCATTTTGAGGTTCAATGGAACTAGACATTGGCAGACATATTCTTTCTAAATCTGCATTTTGAAATCCAAATAATGTTTTTTTGGTCAGATTAAAAAAATGATGTTTTGTTTAATTTTGAAAAGGCTATTAAGTATACTGTTATAGCCTTTATAGTATTGTGACCCTTCAATGACTGGAGATGTTGGTCAGCAAGACTCTGCTTCTGCAAAAATAATTAATATTAAAAAAAAAAAAAAAAGAATGGTTTGTGCTAATTAGGAAAAAATTAACAGATAATCAGAAGATACTTTGCATAAACATAGTTTGAAAAGAACTTATTTTCTTGTAAGAGCAGAACTAGAAGTCTGTTCATATTTTCAGTGCTCTTTGTTTCATGGTAGCAAATTTAAATAAAAGTTCATTTCAAACAAAACAAATTAAATTCACAGTAGGTGATGGTAAGTGTACTTTTACCCTTAAGGCAGACCTGGTAGAACTTTAATAGTGTTTGATAATGTGGAATTCTTTGGCTTCATAAATGCTGACTTGACTAAATGAGAATCAGAGTGATGATACATTAAAGAAATGTTCTTCATTTTCCATTGCTCTGCATGCACAAATAACATTTCAATAGCTTATTCTGCAGCTGTAATTAAATATATTTTAATGAGTCTTTGATCTTTGACATCTAGGGACTCCATGTATTGGAAATAGCTTATAAGCACTTTTTTATGTGAATGAGTGCAAAAAATTTCTGCAGCTTATTTGCAAGGCTGGAAATTGTGATGTGCTAGTCACTTCTGTATCAGCATCTGCAAGTTGCATTTAGCAGAAAACTTTGATAAGTGCATGATTCATATTGAAGTAAACAGCAAAACTCAGGTTTGGGAAAAGAAGTGATGTTAGTTACAGTCTATTTTTCTGATTGGATCTGTCTCATTACTGTGCTGAACACAGCTCAGACAGCAATGCCATTTGAGGAATTCCTAAGAGGAAAAGCATCTCAGACAACACGAGCTTTGCCCTAGGGTGTTTATTTGTATTTTATTATTAATGAACAGTAATGATGAGTGCCTCACATCTTAAAGTCCTAAAAATATACAAATAATAACTTGTGATTGTTTTGCGGTCCTGTTCTGTTGACAATTAAATATTTTCCTTCTTCATTCCTTGACTGTAGTCACCAGAAATGTCTCGGTGTCCATAGAGCATATTCTCCTTTTCTGCATTTCCTGAAGTAGATCTAACATGATTCCCTTTCCCTTACGCTCATCCTTAATAGCTTCAAGATTAGTCTCATTAATTATTTACGGGGTTTATTTGTTCTTAGTAGTTATTTGAGCATACTGTTGGCATAAAAAAGCAAACTTTTTAATGACCTTGTATAAATGCAGGGGTTTTTTTAGCATTATTTAGAGCTGCATACTATTTCTAGGGAAAAATAGCAGGCATTCTTATATAATGACCCACCTTGATTTTCTTCTGTATCCTATATTCTAATAACCATGAATCCTCCCAGATGGCTTGACTGAGTGACATATTCATATGCTGGATGTCCTGGTCCTTTTTTTAATTACTTTTATGGTTTATTGTCTTCTGTTTGGTTTTAGCACTGTTAATTTTAAGCCTTATTTTCTCTCCTTTTCCTTCAGTTTTCCACCACCCTTTATATCATTTTCCTGCAATGATCAAATAATCCATATACTGAATTGTGGCTCAACTAATTTTAATGCCTTCTATGATGTAATGTGGTTATAAAGGTTCCTTTGTATTCTCATAGCTTCTTTGAACAATAAAAGCTTTATTCTTACGCTGACATGAAATGGGGCAGAGCTGTCACTTCCTAAATGTAACTGTAACTTATGCGTCCTACTATTAATGTAAAGTGGGGGATGTTAATTTAAATTGAGTATGCTTTTTATGTTGTAGCTGTCCAAAAGATAGCTTTTGGTAGACTGTTCTATGCTTTCTTAAAATCTATGCAACCTGTATGATAGTGTTCTTCAGCAGACTGATGAGTCTCTCTTTTTAGTAGCTGTAGTATCCTTTATTGCATGTATATGCTTTGATCGCTTATTTCACTTCAGCCTCCTAGTCTGGAAGACCTTATAGATAGCAAAGTCAGCATATTCCTTGTAATGAAGCAAGCCCATTACCCTTCTTTCACATCAGAAGCTTGCATTCTAAACTTCTAGATGCTTATCCTCACTAATGCGAAGCTGCAGTTTATAAACATACTTGTCCATCTTTGGTATAGAGATACATGAATGTCTCTGATGGATAATTTCACCAAAATTAAGTTGACCTATACACAGCATCAAAACTACTTTTACAAAGGTCATTGTCTTAGGTTACTACCTACTGAAGGGAAAAGAAGGCCTGATGGGCAGACCACACCCAATTCTTAGAGAGGTCTGCTGCCTCCCTGGCTTAAAGATGTGAAAACTTCCTACCTTTGTATAGCCCTCAGATTATTATTCACTATTGACTTTTCAGGTAGGCAGTGATGAACTCACAGCAAGAAATCAGAGGACCATGAAGGGCCTTGGGATGACTGTTTAGGGGATCAGGAGCACAGGTAGTGTTCTTTATCCTTCCAGCTGGAGATAGTAATGAGGGAAGAAACAGAAAAACCCATCACACCAATATCTGTCTCTGAGCGTGCTGTCACGGGCAGGACTTAGGGTTTTTTGATCATGGCTTGGTTTACGCAACACCAGGCCTGCTGGCAAGAAGTGGAGTACACCTGTGTTAGAGGGAAAAGGATATTTGCACAGGAGTTATCAGGACTCACAAAAGGGTCTTAAATTAGATTCAAAGGGGGAAAGTGATAAAATAAGGCTTGCTAGAGATAAGCCTGGGGGCAATGCATCAGTACTTGTAGGACGTAGTGCTAGGGAGGTTCTTAAGTCTGTCATCCCAGGGGAGCTAGGAGATAAAGTGTCATGTGGTAGCAAAGACAAGGGATGTTGATGGGCTAGAAATCACAGTAATGCCTCAGAATGATCAGGTAGGAATAAGGCCTTCTCCCCCCCCCCCCCCCAAAGGTGTGATGGTTTCAATAGCCCACCTGAAGTGTGTCTACACCAATGCATGCAGCATAGGCAATGTACAGGAGGGGTTGGAAGCCATTATGCAGCACAAAAACTATGATATAGCCATCATCAAGAAAACATGGTGGCATGATTTGCAAAACTGAAGTGCTGCATTAGGTGGCTATAAACAATTCAGAAAGGATGGGCCAGGAAGGAGAGGTGGTGGAGTTATGTGGCCCTCTATGTTAGGGGATTGTTTTGATTGTCTTGAGCCTAATGATGGTGATGACAGGGTTGAGTGTTCATAAGAATGAAGGGGAAGGCCAACAAAGCAGATATCGTGGTGGGAGTCTTGTTTTAGATGGTCCAACCAGGATCAAGAAGCAGATCAAATATTCTATAAAGCAGCTGGTGAAAGTCTCACAATCACTACCACTTGTTCTCATGGGGGACTTCAACTTAGCAGATGTCTGCTGGAAATACACTACAGCACAGGAAACAGTCCAGGAGATCTTTGGAGTGTGTGGAAGAGAACTTCCTGACTTAGCTGATGAGTGAGCCAGCTAGGGAAGGCTCTCTGCTAGACCCGTTGTTCATGAACAAAGGACAAATTTGTGGGTGATGTGGAGATTGGAAGCCATCTTGAACATAGTAGTCGTGAAATGATAGAATTTTCAACTCTCGGGGAAGGTAGTCCTTAAAGTCCTGAAAGGCAAAGGAATCCAGGAAGGCTGGACATTCCGCAAGAGGAAAATCTTTAAAGCACAGGAATAGGTCATCCCAGTGTGCGATAAGATGAACTGTCAGGGAAGAAAACTGAAGCTTTGACAGCACCCCCTGGTCAATAGCTGGCTGAATATGAACCACTGTGTACCCATGTGGCCAAGAACATCCTGGATTGTATCAGAAACAGTGTGCCCAGCAGGACTAGGGAAGTGATTGTCCCCCTCTACGCTGGTGAGGCTGCACCTTGAATACTGTGTTCAGTTTTTGGACCCTCACTACAAGATGGATATTGAAGTGCTGGAAAGTGTCCAAAGAAGGGCAACAAAACTGGTGAAGGGTCTAGAGAACAAGTCATATGACAAGCAGCTGAGGGAGCTGGGGTTGTTTAGCTTGGAGAACAGTAGGCTTAGAGGACACCTTGTTGCTCTACAGCTCCCTGAAAGGAGGTTGTAGTGAGGTGGGGTTTGGTCTGTTCTCTCATGTAACAAGCAATAGGATGAGAGAAAATGGCCTCAGGTTGTGCCAGAGGAGGTTTAGGTTGGACATTAGGAAAAACTTTTTCACTGAAAGGGTTGTCAAGCACTGGAACAGGGAAGTGGTGGAATCACCACCCCTGAAGGTACTTAAAAGATTCATAGATGTGGTGCTGAAGGACATGGTTTAGTCCTGAATTGGCAGTTTTGGGTTAACGGTTGGACTTTCATGATCTTAAAGGCCTCTTCCAAATGAAATGATTCAATGAGAATAAAAGCAACATGGTTTTTGCTCTTAATGACAGTTCAACTTTATGTACCTTGGAATGAACAAATGTAAGGAAGGTGTGCCAGTACTAATTTCTCAAGAGTTTGCCCTTCACCTCAGTGGGTCACAAAAAACCTCTGGTTCAGCTGGTGACTGAAGTTGATTTCCCAAGGCATGGGGACCAGTAATAACAAAAACAATAGGTCTTGGGTTTTTTTTTGTTTTTTTTTTTTTTTTTGTTTTTTTTAAGGTTTGTTCAGGTATTTATTTGACAAACTCATTTTCCAGGTTTGTTGCTAAAGGCCAGAGCTGTGCTACAATCTTCAGTGACAGTCTCCATCACTCTTGAAGAACCTTGTGAGAAAGAATACCAAAAGATGTTTTTATTGCTTTTAGCAGCTGATGAAGTCACATTTCCAGTGAGTTAAGTAGATGCAGGTGGAGGCGTCTGTGATAGCTGTCTAGCAGGGAAATGAATCATAAAAAAAGTGTCATGCAATTGAGGCAGAGATGTGCCTGCTGGCTTTAAAAAGATCATGTACAAATATACCCCTTTTACTTTAATCAGGGCAGAATGTTTTTACATTACTCCATAAAATGAGAGACTTTTACAAATGGTGTATCCTGCTAAGTAAATGTTACCAATTTAATATCCCCTTGACTGAAATAAATATTTAACATGTGTTGGAATGAGAAAAATGAGATACTGACTATATATCTGAATTCTTGCTTTAAGTCAGGCTTGAGCATTTCTCGTACAACAGCTAAGCTATTCCACTGCATAGTTAATAATTCCATATTTCACAGAAAATTTCAGAATACTTGCACTCATATTCATGGATCTGCATATCTTTGATTCTTGATTACATTTAAAACCTTGTTTCCATTTCTTCCCTCACTAAAGTCTGTGCTTTACAGTATTTCATACTTAACGCTCCAGCTTCTCCCTGCCCCTTTGTATTGATTTTAAGCTCCTTTTGCACTGTTGCTATGCTTAGAAGCAGTAGCTTCTTCTCTGAAGTCAAGTAACTGCCTTAGAACAGATTTTTAAATAAAACTATCTCCACTGGTTCCTATTTATACTTGAAGTTCAATCTTTATTTAAAAGAAGAAGAGATAATTCAGTTAAAATAGACACAGTTAAATAAAGCTCTGTTTTTTGTTTGTTTTAAAACCAATATTTTCTTTTCAATTTAATTTACAAGCCTCTTGGCTGCAAAGAAATTCTCATTTTGACCTATGTGTCAAAGACGATGTGTTTCTAGGTCTCTGTGCATGCCCGGTTAAGGCAGTTTAAACTATTTCATTTAAAAGAGATATTTCAAAATACCTGATTAGCATCTGAAAGTACTTTTATAGAAACCAGATTTCCAATACTAGGAAGTTATATATCAGATAGAGACATAACATTATCTAATGACTTGTAATGAAACACATGCAAATTCAGATTAATATGTCTTTTATGCTAGGAGGAATGATGAACTGTTGGGGTAATTTGTGCAAGATACAGAGGACTCTTTATCTTTCTTGTTTATATCTCTTGCTTAGACATCTTTCTGCAAGATGTCTTGAGCTATTTTAAAGTTGTAGTTATTTGCGTGAAGAATGATGGTCTGGATCAACCACTGGGTGAACCTCTATATTTATTAATCTGCCAAACAGTCATGTAAAAAGAAGCAGATGGCAATGCTAGGAAGTCATAAAATACTTAGTCTTGAATTTTAATCTGTGCTGGGACACAGTAGGGCTGGGTAGGTGTAAAGCATACATGTTGTCTCCAGTTATTGGGAAGTATTTGGTGTTCTGGAAGGAGTACAAAATCAATGTTCTCTAATTTTCTGTTACTGCCACAGCAATGCTTTTGACACACAAAGTGAAAGTGTACAAGTGTGGTTGGTTTTCTAGAGAAGTTGTGATTCAGTCTTTAAGACTCATCCCATGCTTTCTTCCAGAACTATTGTATTCTGTTAAAAATACACTATTTCTATAGGGCACTCAAAATGCTGAACTTAATTATTTAAAACAATCTCCTGTGCTTCAGAAGCCCACAGAATGTGGGCTATAGACACTGAAGCTGCCTAAAAAAAATTAATTCATAACAATCATGCAGAAGTATTTCTACCGTTACTCATTTGTGAAAATAATATTTAAGGGATAGCTTTACAAGCATTTAATTAAAATGAAATGCTGAATAAACAGTCATAGAATCAAAGAATGGTAGAGGTTGGAAGGGACCTCTGGAAATCACATCAACATGTGTTTTATTCTTGCAAGATTCTTATGAAAAGTGTGTACATTTTGGATGACCTAAGTTGTGGAAAGACTTCCTTAGGTGTGTTGTCAGTTCTCAGCATACCTGTTTGATTTATCATGAGTTTTTCTAGTGACTAGAAAAGGAGACTTTATATGTAGTTTTTCTTGAGCATCTCATTTAAGCCAGTGCTAGCTATAGTCTCTCTATAGGGACACACTAAGTGTCTCTCCTGTCTTTAGCCTGGAACTGTTGATTGCTGTAGCCCTATGTTTTCCTTTTCCACGTCCTCTTCCCTCGCCCAGAAAGTGCCACCTGGTTTGACTTTAAGGCAAATAATTCAAACAGCAGTAACTAGAAGTAACATTAACATGTCATATTCAAACTAAGCTGATCAGAGTCCGTGCTGAAAAACTCAGTTCAGCAGTCAAACTCACATCAGTGTAGGAAGTAAAAAACTATTCTGTGCTGTAACAACAGTTTTAGCAGACTAGAAGTGAGAACAATTTTCAGAGTGCAAAAATTCATTTAGTTACTCAATTTTCTTAGCACTTTAATTTAAATTTTAAAATAACCTTTTGGTCTGAGACTAAGTATGAGAAATTTCAGTCCAACGGGAAACTTTTCAAAGCTGAAAGATAGTGAAAATAGTGCTAAGGATTGAATTATTTAGAATCTTAACTGTGACTCAGTACTATGATTACCTTTCTTAGATGAAACTTCATTTCTGTTTTGGAAATATCTTTACATTGTGAAGTTATTTCTCAGTTAAGATTTTTTTTTGCTGCTTCACTGTTTGTCTCTGGCTGAACACCATATTTGCTGTTCCGTTGGGAATGGAATGCCTTGATTTTTAGAATGAAGGCTATCCAAATCTATAAGGTAGTGTTCATATTTGGAGGAAAAACTCTATGGTCTTAACCATAAATGTATAACTTTAATTCCAACTATATGATTTGGTATTTGGGTCTGCTGATTTTACATATTTCACTGCATTCTACTAAGCAAGAAATCCAGATGGCTCTATAAAAGTTTAATGTTATTCTTGCTATTTATCAGGCTTGTATATTTTACGAATTTCATAGTAAATATAAGGAAAAACTAAGAAACTTTTGAAGTATGAATATAAAGGTGAATATAGCAATGTATTTTAATGAAAATATTAGTCATAGCTGTTAGCCAATTTCCTAAAAATAAATATGTAGTAGTTAGTACAATAACACTTTCATTTTAATAATGGTGGTTCTCAAATAGGGGGAGGAAAATGAAGCAGAATCTTCATGAATACTTGAATATTTTCTATCAGGGCAAGTAAGTAATACAGATGTACAGTATAACAATGAGAACAAAATAAGCACTGAAATTTTAGTAATAGAATAATGCATGTTGACTTAATCGGTTTTTTAAAGTGTTTAATCAGATTCACATAAAAAAAATTCATCAGGAACATCTGTTCTTTTCGTGACAAAACCACAAAGACATCTTAAATATTTATATAAACTTCCTGTGAGAACCAAGAACTGTATCAATACATTGAATGTGGCTTTAGCTCACTTTTAACTTTTTTTTAAGATAAAGGACAAAAAAAAATGAGCAGTCATGTTGGAAAAAGTCTTCTTCTGGCCTGCCATTGCAACATGCTATGCCTCCTGCGAGAGAGTCTTTTATCATGTGTGTCAATTTTCTACAATCTATATACCTGGCAGCTCATGCATTCTGAACAAGGATGTTAAAAGTTGCCAAACAGTTTTGTTTCTGGTCTCAAATAGATTTATGTCACATGATGGGGCAATTCCTTGAGCACAGATGTCTCATCTAAGGAAACTTAGCTTAGTTTATAACAATGGATTGTAAATGATTTTTTGCAACTTCCCAATAGCACTTTTGCAGATCTCAAGAGTGCTCCTGCAGCATCAGAAATAGGTATTTGCTTGAGTATTTCTTTCTTTGTCAGTGACTTCATGGTAATATGGAGCTTTAAAAAACCCTGCAGATGTATAAAAGAAAAATAAATTTCAAATTCTCTTGGTTGAGAGCTGCTCTGAACACTGTTATTGGGAAAAATACTTGGAAAATATTTGCAGACATTTTCTGAGCTTTCTGTAGTCTACAATTGTCTGTGTAGGTGGAGAGGCAGGCTGTATTTGTTCATGCTTGATACACTCTTCCTTACACTAGGTATGTTTTACTAATTTAGCATTCTAAGTATTTAATTGTCTTTATAATGGTTCAATCAGCCATATGTCTCAGAGGTTATACTGAGCACTTGTTTGATCCCTAGCCAATGTTTACTTTCAGATTATAATGAGCAGTTAGTGAAGTACTCACCATCTGTTCAGGAGAAAAGAGAAATCTTTGAGTGGACAAGTGGGAAAATAATTTGGAAAGCTGATTATTAGTTCATGTAAGTAGATAATGGGCTAAATTTTGTTAAGAAAGAACTGAGAGAAAGCACAGTTCCTACAGCTGGCACAGCTCAGTCCTGTGTATCTGTACAGGTAGAGGACCAACAGCCTAGGAAATAGGTCAGCAGAAAAGGTCCCAGGGCTTCTTACAGATAGCAAGCCTGAATATCTACTGGATAACAAATTCTGATTAGGTGTATAGATTTTTTTTTCTATCATGAGGATGGTCAAACACTGGAATATGTTGCCCAGAGAGGCTTGACTATTCCAACCTTGGTAGTCAAAACTTGGTTTGACATGGTCCTGAAGACCCAATTTAACTAGGTGCTTCTCTGAATAGAAATGTGGCCATCTGATGGCCAAAGGTCCTGTTCAATCTAAATTATTCTTTAATTTTATTATGTGATATTGTCCCTCCAAATAATGTCTATGTATACAACTAACTATTGGAATGGCTATTTTATTTTGAGGGGAAGTGAACCTAGTACATTATTATTTAGTTCTGCTCTGGTCTTTGTTATTCCTTGAAATTGAAATGTATTGAAAAAAAGTGATGTGAAGTTCTGTGTTAAAAACTACATTCTTATTTAGTTTTGGAAGAAAGAGATTGAGATTTTTTGTTTTATCTGATATTAAATTTGAAAGTTTAGAGCTTAAGTGAGAAGTCCAGTCTCTGTAGTGTTCCATTGTCAGTGAAAGAATGAATTGGAGAATCAGGTAACTTCTCCGAATCATCTGTTAGAAGAACATATTTCGTTTTGATTATATACTGAGCTTAAGGGAACTAGCCACTCATATGCCTGCATTTATATGACATATATAGCTCTTCTTTTTATCTCTGTGATCTTTAATATGCTTTTTGTAGTGAGGGGAGAAATAGAGTGGTACTTTTTGGATAGTAATTCCAGTTGGTCTTAAATTAAAATATATGTTGTTTTATAGTATAAAACACCATACATATATCATCAGAGGCCTTATTTACCTGTCTAAAAAGTCTGGATAGTTATAACTCTAAGAACAAATTAGTCCAAATTCAGATGCTATGTTATTGGCTTTCTTGTATATTGTAGCTTTGGAAACAGCATAACATACATGTGTTTTCTTTATACCTATTGAAATGGTAATTCTGTCATTCCACTAATAAGAAATATATTTTTAAATTAAAGTTTGTTAAAAAGAAAAGGTTTTAAAGATCATGTTTTGATTTCTTAGTAAAACATTATTAAAGTGCTTATATGTTTATGTGTTGATAATGGCAAAATCGAATTCATAAAGTATATGCAAGAACTGCAGAAATGCCTGTGTGTCATTAGAGATTTTCTAATTGCTTAGGGCTACAACAATTATTTTACAGTTTCTGCTCAGAAAATAAAACATGTTCTTGAAAAGTTCCACTGCTGCTTGCTTTGGAGTTAAGAACTGCCAAGAATGTGTTCTAGCATCTGAGCATCATGATGTTTCTGTCTATCACAGATCTAGGAGCAGCTGTAAGAGTACAGGCTAGGAGAAGTTCCATTACAGGAAGAATATGTCATTTTTCCTCCTGCTCAGAAAGGCAGTGAGTTAGAGCCAAAGAGTAGTAAGTAAAGAGTAGTGAGTTAGGCAAAGAGTAGTAACAGAGGCAATAGATGTTTCTTAAATCTCTCTCTTTTCTTAAGACTTCATTGCTTTCTTTATGCACAGAAGTTGTTTGTAGCTCCTGAAAATTTGAAGGGATATCATTCTCGTGTTCATATGTATTTCAGCCACTAGAGTGTAGAAAATACTGTTTTTCATTATCTGTCCTCTGTCACATTGGTTACACAATCCCTTCTTTTTAGATTTGTACTGGCCTTTCATTTTTCATTTTCTACTTTTCATCTACTCTGTATTTGACCTGTCACTATTTCTATTTTGTGAATTATATTTATCTGCAGTATATGATTCTGAAAGTGAAGTAGTGTTGCAATCATAGGAACCACAGTTGTTACAGTTGGTATCAAGTTTCTAGTTTTTAAAACAATGTAAAGAACTTCCTTTGTCCAGAAGTGATTTAGAGCATTGAGGGGAAGAGTTGCACTCAGCTGCTACATCCTGACTTTTTTGTCACACTGGGAAGATTTTCCAACCAACTTTTGGGTGTCTTGAACCAAGCATTGTTAAGTAGAGAGAAAACATTTCAGTTGCATTGGATTTCTATGAATCTATATTACCTCATCTTGGATTAAGCACTATTAACATAAATCCAGACAGATCTTTTTGGAAATGGGAAAATTATCACCCAAGACTTAAGTCAAGCGGTTCACTGAGATACAGGTATTTTTTCATAGGCTTTAAACATTTTACATAATTGTAAATGGTAAAACACTTGTAGATGTTTGTGTCAAACTTTCACCTAGACTGGTATTGTCAGCTGTAAATACAAATTATATGTTAAGGGCAGGTAATTTGACCCTCAAATATCAGGGAGACAACAAAGCAGGAGGATTTACCTGCATCTTTTATGCTAAAAAGGATAAGGAAGGAATTGCTCAGCAGTTTTTTTTAACTGCTCAAAGAGGTTTATCTTCAATAACTCCTCACATGAGGTATTTGCTCGTTAAGTAGAATTCTTGCTGGGCTTAGACATTATGGGTTTATTCTGGTAGAGCTACAAGCACTAAATCTTTTATGAGTTCTGGAGAAATAGAGTGACATACCCTGCTTGCAATCACTGGCTGCTCTGGTTGCTGCAGTTTATCCTCTGACCTGAGTATTCCCACTGGATCCTCTGTCCAACAATGTGAACTACCTTGCCCTCGGGGCTAGCATTGCCCTTGAAGATGCCTGTATTACCAATTCTTAAGTCAGCTCATGCAGCTGTCAGGAGCCTGCCAGTCTCTGGATACCCGAGGGAATAATACTAGGGTGATGAGTTCTGTAAAGATGCAATACTTTGCTGGCTGTCAGATCACTCAAAAAAAACCAGCTTTATAATGAGATTAAAAGTTATGGAGTATGTTGTTTTTAAAAAAGCATGGGTTTGCAATAATCAAACAGAATGTTATGCAAAGAGATAAAATAGCTAAAAGCAGGATGCACACACTGAAGCAATGACCTTTATCTGTTCTACCACCTCAGGTAGTTCTATAGCTAATTAATTAGCATCAACAAGAGCCCTTCTGGCACCACATGGCCAAAACTGGGAGAAAATACTTTCTTCCTGGCTCATCTACTCCTAACCTGCCCTTTCTTTTATGTGGCTGTGTGCTGGGACCCCACATGGCAATGTAGGGACTAAGTAATTTCTTTCCTTCCTCCTCATTCAAGTCTCTTGATTAACATTTCTATTTCATACCTTAATTAGTACACTTTGTCCTTCAGGGTACTTTCTGCTATGACAGCCTTCTAAATATGCAATAGCAAAATTGCACATACTATGAGAAACATTATATATATTGCCATTTTATTGGATTAATAACATTATTTTCTATGTATTTTATAAATATTAACCCTGATGAATAATGTTAGGAACAGATGCTAGGATTGTTTCCCATTATATGTCATTAGTTTCAGATTCCTTTCTGAGATAATGTAGCTATGTATTTTGTCACAGTGTTTAGCTTTCAAAAATATTTATCTATTGTCACCTTGAGTTTTAATAAGAAGTAATAAATTTTGACAGAAATTTGAATAAAGGAAAATATCTTAAAAGGAGAAAAGATTCTGTCTCAGAAGTAAACTAAGGGGGGGAAAAAAAAAAGATGCACCCTTAAATAATACAGTTTTACAACATCCATCTTTTTGAAGGAAGAACCAAATTCAGATTGTTCAATGAGAGGACCTGAAGTTTAGCTTTCTGGACTATGGTCCGACCATCAGTTATTGAATACTGGTGGGTGTTTGGTGACTGTTTTTGACAGGAGAGGCCATGTAAGACCTGCTGTACTTTTTATAAAAAAATACACATTCATTGGAAAAAAGTTACAGAATATCTCAGACAGGTGAAAGTGTGAAAGGTTTTGTTGAGGGTGTTCAAATATAAAATGGAATATTTTTAAAATCTCGGAAATTTCGATGAAGCTTAACTTTGGAGGGAAAAGAATAAAAGACTGGCTAGGAGAGCGAATGAGCTGGGATCATCTGCTTTTAAAATATTTACACGTGGAAGTTATTTGTGAAGTGATTTGATATTGAGCACATTGGGTTGATTTCTACTCAACTATTGAATGAGGCAGAGGATTTACTCCTAAATCAGGTAAAATACCTACCTCTTGATTCATCCTCCATTTTTTCACAGTATGATGAACAGCTGAGAAATTCTGCTTCTAAGTGTACACTAAGTGTACACAGCTGTTTCGTTTAAGTACTTCAATAATTTTCTGGAGAACATTCATTTATAATGCTAATTTCAGATGCAATATTATACACATAGGTCTACTTACTATATATTGAAAGTATGCTTTCTTAGGAATATGATACCTTGCATGGAAACAGAGGAGTCTGTATAAGTAAAGTGTTTGTAGGAAAACTCAAACAGCTACAGGCAAAATGTAGGTCTTCTTTATTAAGTGAATGCTTATTTTTTGAAAAAATGAAAACAAAAAATTAGTATAGTATTAGGAATTTCAATTTCAGGTTTGTCCTGATGGTGACCAATCTGTGAAGACAAAGACGAGTGATAAATTCTCCTTTATATATCTGAGAACTGAGATATTTTAAGTGACTCAGCTAAGGCAAGACAGAGTCAAGGACACTTTCTATATTTTAGCCTGAGATCACTTTATAACTAGTTTGCCTACAGGTACCAATTACATCCAGCAAGCACTAGTAAAAACATTATCTTGCACTTCTCAGGATAGGAGGAAGGCATAAAAAAACCCTTTCAATGCTACTGTGCCAGGACCATTTAGATGAAGCCACTAAATGTATACTAAGTAAGAAATACCTAGGCACCAGCGTATTTTTACACTTTTATTTTCAGCTATTTGCAAATTATCACTTTGTCTTTAATAATTTGATTTCATGATATTCATCACTCTGGCATTTCCTGACATTTTCTTCAGTGATTTCTTGGTTCCTTCTAATATGTTATAAACTGACAAAGGACCTTTTTTATTTACTGAGTTACTCTTTGTGTCTTAGTATCTTACATAGACTCCTTGTAGCAGTCTTCCGGTACTTAAACGGGGCCTACAGGAAAGATGGGGAGGGATTCTTCATCAGGGAGTGTAGTGATAGGATGAGGGATAATGGTTTTAAACTGAAACAGGTTAGATCAGATATTAAGAAGAAATTCTTTACTGTGAGGGTGGTGAGACACCGGAATGGGTTGCCCAGAGAAATTTTGGATGCTGCTTCCCTGCAAGTGTTAAAGGCTGGGTTGGATGGCCTGGTGTAGTGGAAGCTGTAATCCCATCTAGTGGAAGGTATCCCTACCCATGGCGGGGGATTTGGAACTAGATGATCTATAAGATCACTTCCAACCAAAACTATTCCATAACTTTATGATTCTGTGATCTTTACTTGAATAAAGCACACTCTAGGTTTGTTAATCACAATTTATATGGGGCAATTTTAATATTTTCTTTAGAACACAGGAAAAATGCTATGAACTATATGTTTTTCTGTTATAAATATTGAAATATTGTTTAGTTCGTTTTAATGTCAGCTTAAAACATGGTAACAGTGAAGTGTGTAACGCTATCCAATTAGTGTACACTTAAAAGTGACAGTACAATACAATCACCACACATCTAATGTTTCCTTTAAAAAAAAAAATGTTTCAGCTTTATGCTTCTGAGAAGAAAATGATCCAGCTTAAACCAGTTAAGGTTTGTCTTTTTTGATTTCCTTAAAATCCAATTTTATACATCCAATTTAAACAAAATCCTATTTAGGACATTGGCTGGCTTGCAAACTCCTGGCAAAATTATGTGGATTGGTGAAGCAAATAGACTTTCTGATTTTCATATTGATTCTTAGCCGTTGAAAATCCAATTTGACAACTCAGGGTCTTTTTGATACCTCATACAACACTTGTAGTGGGAGATACAGACTGAGAAATAACTTTGAGAGAATATGGTGTTATACAGGACAATTTCCTAATAAGATGATAATTTTTACTCACATTTTATAAAGTGCTAAATAAATAATTATATTTCCCTTTATTAGGATTACTGAAAGAGCTTTGCAATTTTCAAAATCTATTCCAATAATTACTGTTTAGGATGTATTCTCTCTGCATATTTCATGCACAGTATTCTGACTTCCAGCTGAATTTTTTGTCAGGAAATTTACTCATTTGTAGCACAAAAAATTGTGGTTCAGTGGAATATTATTTATTTTACTGTGAGCTACTTAGAGCTTTGATTTATTCTGTCTATTTGTGGAAATGATGTGTATAAAACTTACAGTGATACATTGTTCTTAACTGAAAGGATAAAAAACTACTTTAGGAAAGTTTGCAGCAAGAAACAGTACACAATTCCTGAAGGAAAGAATGGTCACAGAGAGGGGCAGCTCTGATGACCAGGGTGATGAGAAGCCATCCTCTTCCTCCTGTTGGACCCTACCCATATACATAACTTGTGGCAATGCTGGTTCTCTAATAGACACGTGGCTGGAAAGGTGACATGGTAGTGCTTCTAGCTACTGCATGTGAGGCATATCCCTGGCTATTAAGAAATTAAAAATCACATATCAGGAAGAGACTTGTGAGACTTAGCATGGGGTAGGGAGGACAGAAGTCCTCACACATCCCTGTGATAAATCAAAGCACGTAACTACCTTTAATCCTCTGCAGTTTCTTCCATAAAAATCACATTCCTCTGCATTCTTGTATTACCATGTGAGACTACCTTTCCAATTTTGATGTAGTAGGAAAGACCAAACTATCTTCAAATTAATTGTATTAATACATACAACAAAAGGATGTCTGAGTACCAACATGCCTGCAATCACTGTTTCCATTGTTTTCTGTTTTTTTTTTCTCTCCTTCTCCTTTGAGATATAAGTGGTAGAAACGTAGGATATTTTTTATGTTAGCTTGCATAGATAATGGTCTCTGCTCTGTTATCAGCACAGGAGAAGGCTGCATATTCTGTTTCTTTGCCTACAAGGTATCTTAGCTGCTACTAGTCTGATCTTTTCTAATTGGAATTTCTAGAGTATATACTTTTGTTGGAAGCTGTGACTTACACAGCTGGTTGTCTAAGAAATATATCATTGATGATGTAGTAGAAAGTTTCATGTAACCTGTGTTGCCACATTTTACATAAGCAATCAAACTATGAATGTTATGTTCTTGATGGCACTCTTATTAGCATAATTCTTATGGAACATGCAGTTTAAATTGTTTCTTACTCTCCTGAATTAGTTACAGGGAATATTGTTGAGGGGAAAAAATATTTCTCATGTTGTTCTGTAGGTGACTCCTGTCATCCCAATTACTGCTGACAAATGGTGAGACTACTACAACAGAGAAAAGTAAAGAAGATTTATAAAGAACTTATTTATAAAGAAGTTCTTAAAGAGGGAAACTGGTCTTTCCTTGTCATCTGTAATGCTTACCTTGGTTTGCTTTTAAAAATGTGGATATGGCCTCAAAGTAATGCTATAATTGAGGAAAAAGATCAAATATATACTGGAAGATGTAAAGACTTTTCTGATGCTATTTTAGTACTATTAAAAGAAAACTGGAGAAAATTTATCATACATGGAGATTATGTGATATCTAACCAGATAAATTTATTTTAAGACGTGGCTTTGTGCTTTCTGTAAAAGTTCTCAGCATTGTCATATCACTGAAGAATCAGTGTGGTTTTTATTACTTGAAATTTGCATCATCTGTAATTGGGGAGAGAATTTTACACCACCTCTGTCAAAGTACGCAGTTTTATAAAAGTATTTTTTCAATAGAACATAGCCATCTGTGAGCTGCACGGTAATTCAAACATATTTAAACAAAACTGTCAAATCCTAGACCGGGATTTCTTCCTACAGAACAAAAAAACCCATTTCTTCTGGCATTTATTTGAATATTCCATTTTATGTGGAACCGCTGGGACAGACACTGGGGATTTGAGGTCATACTTTGACTTTGTTTCCAATCTATAAAACGTAATAATTATATTCTGTCACCTGTGATCTAGTTATGTCTATAACTTATAAGATTTTCAAGGTTGCCCCTTATTCTATGTTTATAAAACAAGGAGCACAGTTGAACCTTGATCGTGTTTGGGACCTATAGCTGCAACTCCTCTCTCCTCTATTACTCCTTATTGTAGCCCTTCTCTAATGCCTTTGTGTGTTTCCTTTTGTTTGTCAAAATTCTGATTGAAAGGGTAAAAAAAAAAAAAAGAGTAACAAATTCCATCCAGAGAAACATGGAAGAATAATTTGGTCTATTTTACATTCCCCGTTTGAGCAGGAATAAGATTAAAGAGACTGCTTAATAGAAGATTTTTAAAGCATTTTTTTTCCCATTTTTTCCTGAAGTAGCTATATGCTTGTAGTGGATGAAGATGTTTTGCTTTGCTTTGGCATATTTTAATTTAAACACATTCTCACTATATAATTCTATGCTTATTGGCATCAGTCCAATAGCAGGTATATAGAAATATTAATTCTTCTGTACAGTGAAAGTTCCCATTGCAAAGGAGCAACATATCCACTCCACTTTGCAGATAATGACACAGTTTGACACTGAGTTATTGTTAGCAGTTAACTGTGGTTTTATGAGAGCCTTGTCAGCAAGTGGGTAAAGCAGTTTGTTTTGTCTACTACAAAGCCCATATTACTCTGCCTTTTTGGCATGAGAAGTTCTTTCTTATTTTGTTCTTTTCCCTGTTTTGCATAATTGGCAAACATAAAGGGAAGAAGTAAGTGTGGAAAGCAGAAAGCATCCTTTTGTGAGGTGGGTATCCTATAGTGCTCCCTGTTGTGGGAGAGCTTCTCCTAAGGTTGTCCATAGAGGGAAGGAAGCAGAACTGCGTTTAGCTGCATAATGGTGAAAGGACAGGGCATTCTTACACCTTCCTATATATATGGGTGAACTATTTTGGCATATACATCTGTGTGTATTTCTCTAATGAAATTACATGAGGCAAGTAGACTTCTTGAAATGGTAATTTAGCAAATCATTTGAACCTACTTTTATCTAGCAGACTATAAAACCAGAGAGATACGATTGCTTAGCTTGCCCTTGATAGTTTATGATTTGTGGTATGCAGAATATTTCTTTTTGAACTTGTTATATATAGAGCTTCTTGTATTTTATTTTTTTCCAATAGAAAGACATTGTGACTGAATCAAAATATGCTAAGAAACTTTGCCATCAATGTTCATATTCTCAGAAGACCTTTAGTGTAAATATTCCAGCTGAGTTTAATCTGCACTGATAACACTGGCGTGTAATTTGACAATTCATGACTCCCAAGCAGTTAATATTCTCACTTAGTAAGGGATAAAAATAATTTCCATGTGCAGATGTATACACATAAATAGCAATGCAGATAATACAGAGCTAAAAGAAACTCCTCCTGTATGTGAGATTTGCCAATATCCTGTAAAGTGGCAGCTGCTATTTTTCTTTATGAAATGAGACTCAAGACACACTCCTTTCACAGTTTTATGCATCAGAGGAAATTATGAACCTCCAGATACTCATTGTGATTTTTCCATAAAGATGAAGCATATTAAGGTTAATCTACCTGATGTAAAGATGCATTCATTAGTTTGTGTTTAACATAATGCTTTTTTAAAGTGGCATCTAATTATTGCCCCTGTGCAGCAGAAATACCTCTGAGGAAATGTGTGTCAGCTGTTTAAAATATATACCTGCCTATTCTTTTAAGAACATGATAATCGTTCTTTGGGGCTTTAATACGAAACTATTTCTAACTTCCTCATTTTTAAAGGCAATCTTTTCTTCAAAATAAAATAGATTGTTCTGACTGCTGTGCTAGTGGTCATTTAAAAATGCCTCTGCTTATGAAAAATGCATAACTTTAGGGAGCAAGTGGCATCTCCGTAAAATTGTAGTCAGAACACACATTTTGTTTGATTCTTCAGATGTGCTTAAAGAGAGGCCAACACATGCCAGCATATTAAAATCTAGAGTGGGCAGTGGGGATTTTCCAGTTTACTTATGAAGCAGAGCTGGAGATTAGATGAAAATAAAAAATTGTATATAAAGGCTTTAGTGTTATTGTAGGGCTAGTCTATGCAGGCTATTTTCTTTTGTGTCTCTTCAGTATACAAATGCACATAACTGAAGAAAGCATAGGGAAGCACTATCTAAATGATGGGTCATAAGGTCAGGGCCAACACATATGTCTTGAGTTTATAGCATGTGTTAATTTTTCTCAGTTCAGTTCATTGCCCTGTCTGGTCTTCCCTCTAGTTTTGCATACTTTTTTCCTGTTTTACCTGAAAGCGGACAGCAAAGCATATTTCTCCTCTTATTTTTGACTTACCTTCAGTAGAATTATAGAATCATAGAATTGTCAGGGTTGGAGGGGACCTTAAAGATCATCAGTTCCAACCCCCCTGCCTATGGCAGGGACACTTGCCACTAGATCAGGTTGCTCAGAGCCTCATCCAGTCTGGTCTTAAAAACCTCCAAGGATGGGGCTTCTACCACCTCTCTGGGCAACCCCTTCCAGTGTCTCACCACCCTCATGGTGAAGAAATTCTTCCTAATGCCTGACCTGAATCAACCTCTCTCTAGTTTTAATCCATTCCCTCTAGTCCTATCACTGCCCGGCAGCCTAAAAAGTCCCTCCTCAGCTTCCTTGTAGACCCCCTTAAGATACCGGAAGGCCACAATAAGGCCTCCCCAGAGCCTTCTCCTCTCCAGACTGAACAACCCCAACTCTCTCAGTCTGTCCTCATAGGAGAGGTGCTCCAGCCCACTGATCATCCTCGTGGCCCTTCTCTAGACATGCTTCAGCACTTCAATATCCTTCTTGTAATAGGGGCTCCAGAACTGGATGCAGTACTCCAGGTGAGGTCTCACGAGAGTAGAGTAGAGGGGGAGAATCACCTCCCTTGACCTGCTGGCCTTGCTTCTCTTGATGCAGCCCAGGATACAATTGGCTTTCTAGGCTGCAAGAGCACACTGATGTCTCATGTTGAGTTTCTCATCCACCAGTAGTCCCAAGTCCTTTTCTTCAAGGCTGCTTTCAAGCCAGTCACTGCCCAGCCTATATTGGTGCTTGGGATTGCTCCAACCCAGAAGGAGGACCTTGCATTTGGTCCTGTTGAACTTCATGAGGTGGGCATGGGCCCACCTCTCTAGCCTGTCGAGGTCCCTCTGGATGGCATCCCTTCCCTCCAGCATGTCAGCCGCCCCACACAGCTTGGTGTTGTCAGCAAACTTGCTGAGGGTGCACTCAATGCCACTGTTCATGTCACTGACAAAGGTGTTAAACAAGACTGGTCCCAGTACTGATCTTTGAGGGACTCCACTTGTCACTGGCCTCTACTTGGATATGGACCCATTGATGATAATTTCATAGAATTGAGTAGAGTTACCTTAAAAGCAATGTGTTTTGTTCTCACATAAATGCAAATGATGCCTTGTAGCTACAAATCTTTTAACTCCTGATTATTTTAGTACATTTTCTACTTTCTCTGGTGTTTGTACGAATCCATAGTATCCTTGTTTCTTTTAACATCTGTGCTTAAATTATTGTAGTAATCTCCAAAACTCTTTGCTAAGCCATACTTCATCATGTGACAACTCCAGTTTCCAAGGTGCTACCCTACAGTTTACTAATGTTCTTCAGCTTTCCTAGTCATCTTTTAATAGGTGATACTGTTTGCTACATGACTGTTAAATAGTGGATACTGTGCACTTACTGAGTGTGCTCGAAGGCCTGCTCTCATGAAAAATACTTAATAACTGTCAGCTGTGATCTGTAATCTAGCGTCATTTTTTGGTCTGCTTTATTGTCATATGAATTTTATGAAGGTTATAACATGATTGGCAGTCATACCTCTTATAATGGTAGTTAATGAATACTGGTGCTACCAATTTAGAACAGATTTGTTTTGTAGTTCTTTGAAGATACACAGTTACCTTAATTTTGGATAAAATGTGAACTTGTTTTCATATTTGTATGTAACAGGTTCTGCTGTTAATATCTTTTTTGCTAAAAAACCCTCCACTTCTTGAAGATATGTAATGTATCTCCTTTTGATTTGCTGTGTGAAGCTCACAAGTTCTTTTTTTCTAGAAGAGCAGTTTTCTATAAATCCAAGTGCTGACAGTCGTATGAAACTATAAACTTCTATAAAGACAGAAATATAGCTAAAACTCCCTTCCTGTAGCTCAGATTTCTCAATAAGGAGAAAGTTTTGGTGGGATTTATTTTGGTTTTTGGTCTGAATTTATTTATCTGGTAGATATCTGCAAAATTTGACCTATGATGGCATTCTCAGATTGGGAATATTTTGTAGTTCACTTCCTTTTCTTACACTCATCTAATTTTTTTTGTCTACGCTTAGAACCGTGTCGATGCAAGGATGATAAAAGAATTCTGATTCAGAGCTTTTAAATAAGATATGAGTTTAATATAGCAAAAGGTAAATTAATATATGAATTAGGATGGCATTAGGATGCTAGCTCCAATGACAGGAACAGCAATTTTTTCAACTTCGATGTGCTGTTGTGTTCAACCCCAGTTATCTCTGTTCTTCTCCCTGCTTGGTTTTCTAGATACAATCTCAGACATTCCAGTTCATGAGTTTTATTTCTCAAGCCCTCTAAGGTTATGACTCTGTCCCCTTTTCCCCTTGTTAGTGCTCTGCAGATTTCTCTGGATAATCTTGTGTAATTTTAGCTAATACTCTTGTATATGGCATTTATTTCTCCTTGAAGCCATAAACAGAACTACTGGGTTTAAAGTGACTGTAAAAATAAAACCAGATATTGCATACAATTGTCAAATTTATCTTTGATATTTTAGTATTTCTGTATTTTAGTTTTTTTTTTTCTTTTCATGTTCACAAACAACACGTGTGACGTGTTGGTCATTTGGGTTGCATACAAGTTTGAGTGTACAAGCCTTCAATTCAGTCTTTATGAGCCAGACATTTACCTGTATTTGGCTTAAAGTAAATACGTTAACAATTAGAAATATACTGTTAACCATTAGGATTTCTAGAATCCCTGTCTCTGCACTGAATTCAATTGCTGCAAAGCAGACAATGTTCTTAAACAATGTGGGGCTAAATCAGAGACCATCGATGTCATTGAGAAATAGCAGATCATTTGTCTGTTTGCTCTTCCCATGCTTGTGCCGAATTCAACATCCTGTGCTATTTTGTAAAAAAGTAAACAAGTGATAATTGACGTAGACAGTTTACAGTGTCTTCTGAAATTTCCAGAGGATTTTTCAGCTCCCTTTATTTACAGATGCTTTTTCCCTTGCACAGCTTATGAACATGAAGAATATTCAGGCAAAAAGATCTGCTTACACAGAAATTAAGTTTTAATAAGATGCTTTGCAGGAGAGCCCACTGCATGGATCCCATTATGAGATAGGAGCAATAGCTGGTTTTGCAAGTGTAAATTCTGTGAGCCAGAAAATGTGCAGATAAACCACCTAAAAGTGATTTCAGCATATGTACAAAGCTAGTAAACTGCTTACTATCTAATTTCACAAGCAACTGTGAATGTTCCTTACCTTAATGTCAAGCAAAAAGAAGAGCTAATTTTTGACTCTGCTCAGCTCTCCAGTGTGTCCAGATCTCACTGGATGGCAGCACAGCCTTCTGGTGTATCAGCCACTCCTCCCAGTTTAATATAATCAGCAAACTTACTGAGGGTACAATTCAAGTGATAGTACTGAATCCCCATGGGGTTTACCTTGTAGGTTTTGTTTAGATCTTGAAACATGTAGAACTGTATAGGCAGAATGTATAAGGAAGAGGTGAAGAACCAAACCTTCAGAAGTAGGTGATTCTCTTTGTTGAATATTGTCAATAAAGCTAAAATACTTGAAGAATTTTAAGTGTTACAAAGTTCTGATATAAGGAAGAACACTTGATTGTAAAGCTTGTAAAAACTGATTATAGTGTTGTTCTATTTAAGCCAGAGTGTTTCAGGGTGCTGCTTCATGAATTGTCCTGCTAGAGAGCAAGGTTTATAATTGCTTTTGATTAGGAAGTTCATGCTCATTTTCAATTTCATGCACTGTTCAACACTGCTGCATCGTTCACAGAAGAGCACATTATTCCCCGCTGGAAAATTAATTCCTTGTGGTATCAGGTGTATATGATTGCTAAATCTCTTGGCTTGGTACTGTCTAAACATGGGAAGGTGATTTTTTCATCTCCTTAAAAATCCTGAGATTTTGGTTTTTGTTTTAGATTGTAATTGTATAATTTTTTTAAGTAAGCTATAAGCTTGAACTCATTGCAAAATGTGATTATATATTTGACTTCTATCAGTAGAATAAAGATTAAAGATCTTTGAATGAGATGAGCTTGCAAAGCTTCAGTGAAAAGAACTGAACTGGACTCAGCTGAGTCTAGTAGTGGGCCTTTTGCAGAATCACAAAAACATAGAATGATAGGGGTTGGAATGGACTTCTGGGGATCATCTAGTCCTACAGAGCTGCCAAAGCAGCTTCATATAGAGCACGTTTTGCATCCAGGCACGTTTTGTAAGTCTCCAGAGAAGGAGAATCCACAACAACTCTGGGTAGTCTGTTCCAGTGCTCTGTCACCTTCACATTAAAGAATTTTTACCTTATGTTCAGATGGAACTATCTGTGTCCCAGTTTATGCCATTTGCCTCTTGTACTGTTGTTGGGCACCATTGAAAAGAGACTGGCCCCATCCTCTTGACACCCACCCTTTAGATACTTGTAAGTGTTGATAAGTACTATTGATAAGTCATGAGACTCTACCCTTGTAGATTACTAGGAATTACCATATCAGAAATTTACCATTAATGATGTAAAAAAAAAAAAGGGGGGGGGGGGGTTGATAAAATTACCTGTGTTGTCACTGTTCTCTCATGTTTTCCTGTGATAACAAGGATGTGTGACAGATATGCTGAAGACAAAATAAAGATACTTCCTTATATAGACTCAGGAAATTTGGTAGTATTAGCTGACTGTGATCAATTTGAGAGCTGACAGTAAAGACATCAGGAATTAGCTAAAAAAAGCACAAAAAAAATCTTTGGTTTTAAATAACTGTTAATGCCAAATATTGTAATATTGTTGAGTGTTCTGTTTTCGTGTTGCATATCTTAATATTTCTTCCTAAAGTAGAATAACACACCCCAGTGGTAAAATGTTCCATGAATTCTTTGACTCATATGAACAACCTCCCTTTTGTTTCCTAGAAGGCTAATGCAAGTGTGATTTAGGTTGTGCTTTTGTGGGAGGGACAAACTGGCATAAATTTGTAACTCTAGTTATTGGACTAGGAGAACAACTCATTGGTAAAGGGACCACCTGCAGAAATTTTTGTCTCTTAAGAGAGAATTTACATTTTATCTTAACCACTGTATTGGAGCTTCACAAATAAAATATTTTGATTCATATGACAGCTTCCTACAGAGTCAGTTAACTCCATCCCCTTTTTTTATTTTTAAATAGGCAGCTAAGTATCTAAGTTATGGTAAGTTACTTAATTTCTTGCCTGCATTCTCTTTTTCTAAAAATGCAGAAACTGAGATGTGCAGAAGTGAAGAGACAGATCTCTTAATTTACCATTCCTGCATGCAGTCAAGAGAGGTTTGTAGAAATGAACCACTGTTTAGTGGTTTGACTTCTGGATCCAGCTAACTGTTTTCTCGATAGTTTGGCCCTCCCGAATTAAGTTTTTGTTATCAAGTCAGTTGTGGTTGCTAGGATCTGAGCTGGAGCATTTTAGTTAATCTAGAGATAAGCTACCCTACTGCAAAACTGCCTGTCGTTCAGTATTGCAAATACTTTGTGATGGCAGTGGTGGAAATGTGGTACAGATCCTGACTCTACGATAGGTAAATAGTACTAAGGTATTTTTTTCCTGTGTGTTATACAGGTTAATTCTCCAGCAAGTAACCTCACTGGCATAACATACAGACAGTAACCTAATCCTGCACTTCTGTTTTCACAGGGTATGTGAATTGCCTGTACTGGTGCTTCTCTTTGTAGGTTTCAATGGGAAAATTAAAATTACAAAAAAGGTAATTCATAAATACTTTGTTAATGCTAGTCTTAAAAACTCCAATTCCTCTGCATAGTCAGCTTGAGCTTTTATCATGCCTAATTCACTTAATAAAGGATTGAGACTAGATTTAGGCAGTCTGTGTTGCTACATTTCTGAAAACTTGAAAGTTTGGCTAAAGTAGCTTTGACCAAATGTGCAGCTTAACAGTTAAGAAAAGATAGTTTATCACACAACCCTAACTTGTCATTTTGATTTAATTTTGTAATATGTGTTATGTTTTATTACCAAAATCTGGAAAGGTCTTGAGGACTTGCTTCTGTCTTTGGGCACTTACACAGCGGCTAATAATTGATGTATAACTACAAGAACTGAAGTGCTAACTTTGAGAACACAATGGGCAAGTTTTTATCATCCCAATATGTTTTGTCTATGTGCGTGTGTGTATAAGTACACATGCATTGTTTTTAATGTAAGCTAGAATTGGGAGAAAGTCTGGAAATTTGTATGAACTTCATTTTCTTTTGTTTCTCTGATGAAAGTCTGTGCCATTTGCATATACAGGTTACTTATTGGGTAACTTAAAATAATGATCTTATGCAACTATTAAGCCTGGACATCAAAAGAAGGATGGTAACTGTGCTCAAAATATTAGGTAAACCAGCCATCTCTATAAAAAAGTTGTAAGCTCTGCAGCTACTTTGTATATGTTATTTAGTAAAGGTGGAGGAAACATTCTTCTTGCTCACTTTTTGGAGTAAGTCAGTTAAAGATGTGCAGTGGTATTAAGACTTTGATAAATTTAGGGTTGTCTTTGAGGTAGGTGCTGGTGCATGTGATGCATCTGGATAGGTTTATGAGGATCTTGGAGAATGTTGTACAGTCTTGGTGTTGTGTGGTGGGTTTTTTTTTTCTTTTTTTTGGTGTTTTTTTTTGTGGTTTTTGTTTGGTTGTTTTTTTAATTTGTGTTATTCTTTCGGCCTTAAGTAATGGTTT
>JANIJG010004964.1:15954-51116 GCA_024611175.1 Megaceryle torquata | reverse complement strand
TCAAAGATTTTTTCACATTAAGAAAAGATGAGAAAAAACCAAATTTTTTTAAATTAGCAGAAAAAAAAAAAAGTTTTTGAACAAAAAAAAAAAAAAAAAAAAAAAAAAATCTAGCCCTTAGTTTAATATAGACATTACAATCATAAAACAATAGTTTGCAATCTAAATGTTGAACAGTTTTTGCAGAAGATAATATATTTGGTTGCTTCCCCCTCTCTGCAACAATACTGTGCCACAGAAATAGCTGGACAGCATATTCAATATATTTCTTAAACTTGAATATAGAAGCTACACAATTCCTTATGAGCAATGTGGCTTTTTTCTTCATGATTCAAACCCAAAAACCACTGTTCAATAAACTGGTTACTGCAATATGTCACCACTCACATATGCAATGGCAGCAAGAAAGAATGTCAGGCATTTTGTACATCAGCTATTTATTTTCCTCCTGGCTGATACATACTGAAATGTATCTTACAAAATTTGGAAAAAATGTGTCTGGGACCTAATTTGTAAGCAAAGTTGATGTGATGTATCCCAAACATTTACAGTTCAGTATAAATGTAGCATCTAATTATTCTGCGCTTATTTGCAGTGTCCCCTTGTCTAATACCATATATAGAAAAAATATAACTTTTCCAAATATAGAGAAGACTTTTGGTTATTAATATTATGGTTCATGTTCCTCTATTAAAAGTTTGTCCAGTTTCAAAGGACAAAGTTGCTAGCATTTTCCGACCTTGCAGATAAACCCTGCAGAAGCAGATTAACATCTATACCGAGAATTTCATTCACAGCTGCTACCTGGAGACCACCTAAAATAATGTGCTGCAATACCGAGGATACTTTGAAAATTGAGCTCCTTCTGCAAGGAAGGATTAAGTTCTGCAGTAAGATTTCAGAAATTGTCATAAAGAAGGAGAATATTTTTTAAAACCTAATTATTCTTTCTTAATCTTTCAGGGTTACAGTTTTTGACAGATGAGTGAAATAAATGCAAAAAAAAGTGATGATTCATCTTTAATCGCAAAGCAGCTTATCCACCTGGCATGTTTCATAGACACCTTTGGCTCTACTGGCTGAGCTCAGCACATATTAAGTTTCTTGTATTGTAAAGAGTGATTCTCCTCCAAAAATATATGTCCTATAATTTACAGAATGAAAATTGTTATAAGACATGAAAAACTTATTTAAGGATAAAATGTTTGGAAAAAAACCCCACTTTGTTTAAAGCCAAGCTACTAATCAATTGCTTCCAGAGGAGACCAATAGGGAGTTATCTTAAAAGCTACTACTTGGCAAAAGCCTGCTGAGCTGTGCTGCAAGAATTACACAGATGTACTAACACTGCACACACCTTGGAAAAGAAAGACCAAATTTTGAGAGGATCCTGCAGTAAGAAATCTCCTAGGGGACTAAAAAGCTAAAACACAGCTAGAGATGACTACAAAGAAAACAGTACCAACTTTAAAGCTGCAGTCAGGAATTAATTATTGGTTTAGGCCATCAGTTTATGCTTGTTCACTTCTTCATATTCTATACATCTGCCAAACTCACTCTGTATCAGTTTCCCAGTATGTAACTGAAAGAAGACCTCATGGGTAAACTAGACAAACACTCAAGTACTGAACAAACAATCTACTCTCTGTCAATACTGTATTAGTGTCACATGTGAATATAGCTGTGCATAGACCAGCATGAAAAGATCTCAGTAAGAATGTTATCCCCACTTCTCTTGGGAAATTAAGCTGTATCCAAATACAGCTTAGTAACTCTCAAAGAAGAATTTTCTTGTGATAGTACACCTACATTTTATCTTTCCCTTAATTTTATACTATTTAACTCTAGTTGTACCAGCGTGTTTATTCTAAAGGATTCTTCTTCATCATTGTCACTAGTCTTCAAGTATTTATGAGATATTTTCATTCTTTCCAGAACTCTTGTGTAACGGCCATACAATTTGACTTCAAAGTATGCAAGGTCAGGAAATGTCATCTACATCACGACACCATGAAGCTATGCCAGAGTTGTTTGGAACTGGCTGGATTTCTAGGCAGAAGGTCTCATTATTGATCCACTTTTTAATAGTTTAAACAATTACTCAGCACAGTATAAAATATTCTCCTGCCCTTTCTACATTTCTATGTGCCTTTTTTGGTGTTTGGGGACTTTGGGCAGTGAATGTGTGGCTATAACTCTCATTTGATATGTATTATTAATGGACTTTTTTTGCTGGTTTATAATGGATGTCTCTCATGCATTTTAATAAACTTTTAATGGCTATAAAGGAACATCTAAGCTGCTTGCAGGAAAAACAACCCACATGGCACATCAAGTGAGATTTGTGGTTCATTTCACCTCTGCTTCCAGACTGCTGTTACACTAAATGTTGTGAGTGATGAGTGAATTGTGGAGAACATCAGCAGAAAAGCCTTTCTACACGTGAGCTTCTTAGAAATACTTCCTCAAGAACAGTTTTTTTTCCAGAACAGCAATCCTTGAATAATTCATCCATGAATACTCTTGTTCCAGGATAAAAGTGCCACATCTGGTTTAACAGCATCTATTTTGAAAACAGTTTGAGATAAATCATTCTGGCAATTCTGTAACTCATAAAAAGTTATTCTAGGATAATTATTCAAATCTTTTTGAAAGTTTAATCCAAGTTAGCCATCAAGAGAATATAAGCCTTAAGTAACTGAAATAGTCAAAATATGCATGGAACAGAACAGGAACAAAGCTGGAGATCATTGAATAACAAAAGCAGAATGAGCATCTCAGTAGCTACCCATTCTTCAACTGACCCAGTCTAACTACAGGAAGCACACATGTGCTTTTACATCCCTTTCACTGTCCTTCCTCACTATCTGCTCCCTCTGATGATGCTAGCATTGCTCAGACTGAATATTCATGGGGGGATGAGCCTCTTCAGTTCTGTTTTGTTTCTCTGATTACTTTACCTTTTCCCTACTTGACATGTTAACTTAAGCCCAAAAACATGGAGCTGCATTTCCAAAGTTACACTGCTTTTTTTTAAACAAAATGGCTTCCTTGATCAACAAAACTAAAAAGGCTCCTGGGGGACCTCACTGTGGTAGGCGGCTTTATCTGGGCACTGCTTTTACATAGCCCCTGATAACAGAATCACTCCAGCTCAGCAGCCAAAGACAGAACTTTAGGTGTCCTCAAGCCAGGGAGAGTGGTGGGCTGTAGAGAAGGAGCGGCATTTTTGCAGGGAGGTGGGAAGCGTGTTGGTGATCAGACCTGAACAGAACCTGATCCCCAGGGGAACTTGAATTGTACGTGAAACTGCAAAACTGGGACCTTGCTGGGGGACTACTGCTTAACCTTTACTCCCTTCCACTCCTAAGCCTTGTCTGAAAGTTAAGGAGTTTGAAAATAGGTGGGTGTTGGGTAAAGAGTGAATCCCTTAAAAATTGGGGCTTTTTCAAGAACAGTTCAAGACAGCATAGTTTGGATGGGAAAATCTCAAGGGCTTATTTTAGATAAATTAATGTTTTGGGAAAGTTCTTAATGTCATACTTATTATAGGGGATGTGACAATTTCTTTGTGTTCAACTCAAATGCAACTCATGCAGGAGTAAACTTTTTCAACTCTAGCATGAATCTAAAGCACCTTTGCAGTCTTTTCATTGGTGTAATGACAAAGTGCACTGAGCTGTGAAGCAGTGCACATGGACTAAGAGTTCTGTAACAACCAGTATAAAGTACAGTATAAACAACATAAAACCAATATAAATTATATGAATCATACACATAAACAGTACAAATCACAGTACTAAAAGAAAAAAAAAAAGCCAAATGTACACTTATTTTTAAACCTAATGAAAGATTGGAAAGCATCACCCATGGGATCAGTAACAGCAGAAAACATTTCCAGCTGGACTAGGCTGCCATCAGTAAATGTCTTTGTGTGGATGTGTGCCTCTATGAATGAAGAGTTGATGTGCACTGGGCAGCTGAATATTTGCAACAAAATGTTTGCAAGCCCCACTTATTTGTTTGCAGTAGCTTGGTCTGTATTATGATGACCATGGCTTTTGAGAGCAGTTTTCCAAGGATACCCAGGCTGGATTCTTGTAATACCCAAAACATGTAAATGAATCTTTACTGAAGTCTTTGGAGAAAAGCTGAGGTCCAAGCTAGAGTAGCACAACCTGTTTGCCCTTCTCATGAAA
The DNA here is from genome assembly GCA_024611175.1 of Megaceryle torquata. Lineage (NCBI taxonomy): Eukaryota > Metazoa > Chordata > Aves > Coraciiformes > Cerylidae > Megaceryle > Megaceryle torquata. The sequence continues at coordinate 46,917 of JANIJG010004964.1, read as the reverse complement.
TGTACAGTTCCTTTGATATCAGGAGTGGCAAGAAGTTTCTTTTTAAGATCAGACAGTGCTATGGAAACAAGTTTGGATATGTCTGTCAGGAAAAAAAAAAAAAAAAAGACCAAACTCTCAGAAAGAAAATCCGTTTGATAAAGGTCTGAAACATCTCAGCCCGTGTTTGAGGCACAGAGCAGATTCAAAACACGTAGACCTCTGGATGTGGGAGATGCACAGCTCACCATGCTGAACTGATGGAATGCTGTGTCTCATTTCTGAATGACAGGTCCTCACAGCAGCTCTTCTGTTACAGGCCCAAGGTATTTTGGGTTTGGAGAAACAAATAATATTGCATCCTTTAAAGATCCAAAACAATAATGAAAGAAGATGGTAGTGCTGAACAGGGAATGATAGTCTGGCATAGATATTTTGCATGGCTTGACAGAAATTAAACCTGCTATCTAAAATTAAAGGGGCTTTTAATATAAGAGAATTGCTGCTGCAAAAAAAAGGTGGTAAAATATTTTTATTTCCTTCTGGTGAAAAGGTATAACTTGTGGTTTATGTGAGCCAAATGCTTGAGATGGTAACCTCTAGGAAAGCTCTGCAAGAGGTCTTGTGAAACCTTTTACTGCACGCATTTTTTTCTTGGAAGTGATATATCAATTCCAGGAATTTTTTTTGTGGAGGAGTAGAAGACAGCAGTAGTCCAGAACAGCAACAATTAAGTGGGAGCAGGTGGGAAACCACAACAGGGCTTATGGGCCTCTACCACAGCTGTCAGACTTACAGTCTGTTTAGGGGCTTGAAGAGCTGTACAGTGCATTACCTAAGCATTAATCCAGAAGTCAGATACTACCCTCTGGTGTATCTCTAGTACTAAATAGAAGTCAAAAGAAATATAACCTAAAGCAATAGCATTTACATTTAAATACATTAAAATGTTAGTATCCTAAACATGTTTGCCGATGACCTGAGATCTAGTCTTATAGCCCAAAGCTGAGCACTTTTTCTTGCTTCATCAGCACAAAATGAGGTACTTTACTACCAAGTCCTGCATACACTATTCAAAGATACAGGCAGCCTGATAAAATGCAGATAAAAACCTCACACTTGCTCTTTTTGTCAGCTCTGACTTGCTTTTCTGTAACAATAACTACTAATCTGTAGATACAAATATTGTTCAAAAAAGATAAGTAAATTGTGAAATCCAGAAGTTCTGACCTGACAACTTTTTCAAGTCGGCTATTTTGTGAACTTTCATGTGCTTTTATCCCTCTGACCAGATAAAAGTGGATTTTTTTTTTTTATTTGAAAGCCATTGCTGACAGTTATTTATTGCTGACATCATCTGCTCTTAAGATTTAGACTGTAAAAATTTACTCTAGCCTGTCAACCATTAAGCAGCAATAATTATGTCTGAAGTTGTGAAAGTGACAGCCATTTCATACCTAGAGCTTTAATGGGTATTATTATAACTTCCTGAATTACTTTTATCCTGTACTTTCCATGCACAAGTCAAAAAGATGAGCGTGTTTAGGGAGAAGAGTTGAGTTTGTACATGATAAAAAAGTGACACTTTATTGCACTATTGTTGTGAAAGAATATTATCATGTGTCAGGTGAATGTTAAGTTGCCAAGTCACCAAAAACTTCATTTTTTTCATCTACAATTACATGTCTAACCAGCATATTTAATGAGATACATTGGCATTACCAAGCAAGGTCTTGCTACCTCAATTAAGCAAGAATTAACAGACTTTATATGTAGGTAAAATGTTATATACTAATGGAAGCATTTTTGTGACCTGCAGGAATCTGCTAACCACTATTTTGATCACAAGACCAATATAAACACATTGCACGAGTTTTCTACAATATAAAGAGTGCATCTTGAGCACCAGTTTACAATGCCTTTTAGAACTGGCATGTATATTAAATTGTAAAATCACTTTGGATTGGCTTGTAACTTGTCAATGTGTGTTCACGATCTCCTGGTAACACTCCTGAGGTACATTTCTCTCATTTATTTTGTTTCCAGGCACTAGAAAAAGGAGGTAGATAGTGCCTCAGACTTTTATTTGCTGTGTTAGCTTGGGTCTGACAATGAAGCACTCCTTCAAGTGAAATTCCTGGCAGACATCTCCCAAGAACTGCAGCAAGGTCCCCTCCTGTGGCAGCTCTATAGACCAGGCAATTATTAACAGCTGTTATATAGCATGCAGCCATACAATTAAATTCCCTTTCCCAAGCTAAACTGTTAAAAACCTCATCAGTACAGAAGAATGAAAAGAACTGCAAATTATTATGCAAAAGCCAGACACATTTTCATCTTGTTTGGTTTTAAATTATTTCAGACTAATAGTTTATTTAGAATAACTGACTCATAATAGGAGCTTTGCTTGACATTTAAAATTTACTTCATTTTAATGAATAAAATTATTTTCAAAATTTGACATGTCTTGTAAAATTCTGTGTTGGCCTAGTCATATATGTATATCTTGTTTACATTTTAAAAATGAAATGGCACAGAATGACAAGAATATCTATAACCACGTAAAGCTAAATTTGGGTTGCCTGTTTATGTGTATGGCACCTCAACATATAACTAAAAGTAATCTTAAAGACTACTTCTGTCAGCAGACAAAAAAAACCCAAAACACAATGCTTCAGTAACAAGAAACTGATTTCTGAAAAACATTTGATCAAAAATATAGATGTGTTGTCCTTAATTTAGTACTCAGGAATAGCAAAAGGAGAAGGCAAGCTTTTTCGCACTAATTCTACAGGAAAATCCTTTAAACAGGAGTGTCCTAAATTTCACTAGACAATCTGTCCCTCTAAATTAGCTAGGCATCATCCTCACAGAGTAATATATATTTGCCAGGAAAAAAAAACCTGTTGCAATACTGAATTTTGTCTAGCCACCTATTCCAGATATTATCCTCTGAAGACTATGTACAAAGCAGGAAAATTGCACTACATTTATCTTTTAATCTACTCATATATTTTCTCAGTTATTCAAAAGACCACTCACTGAAAATTCTCCTTGCCCCAGAGAAAAAGTGAAAGTATAGGTTCTATGCTAATGCCATTTAGCTATGACGGAAGATTCCAGAACAACTTTAAATGTTCCATTGAAGAAAGCCATGGCTGAAAATAGATGTTTGGGAAATTAGATAGATTCAAATATGTGAAAGATACTTTTAACAGCAAAAGAAGATCATAGCAATGATTTTGAAGTTCAATCAGACAAAGAAAAATAGAACAACTGAAACTTTTGAAGGGATGCAACGCCTTTATAAACAGCATTACGATGAGAGCTATCAATAGACAAAGAGAAGTAATGCCAAAATTGGAACACAGAGTAAGTGCTAAGAACAAACCTGGTAAGATAAGGCTGAATTAATTGATTTATCAGTCTTTTAATGGAAAAGTCAAGTTGAGAGAAGTTTGGTATGTTCAAAACTAATTGCAGCAATCAACAGTGATTGGATGGATTACTTCAAGATTAAGTCAACCCGTTTTTTTTATATATATATATAATCTATTCTCTCATCTTCTTTAAGACTCTATAGCTATTCCCAATATTGAGTGATATTCTCTAGAATAATATATTGTTTGGTTCCATGAAACTGATTTTTTTAAACCTATCGTTGCATACAAAAGTCTAGTTTAGCTTCCTAAGGCAGAAGTTACCTTTCCATTCAAGGCTAACACAGTAGATACCTGGCTCATTACTAGCACTGCTAGATGATTAACAGCACTACCAAGAATACTAATAATACATATTTTTCCCTTGCAATACATACATGAGCCTATAGTTTGGGAAGAGAAGAACATACAAAATACTATTTAAAGCTTTAGAGTCTCAGTCTGTGCTGTCAAAGCTGCTCCATTTTGTGTGGGGGGACCTCTAGCTCTCAGATGTGTATGATCTCTAGCAGGCTAGAGAGTCACTTCCATTTTCATTCTCTTTGGACCATAAAAATCAGTATGATGATGAATGGGAACATTTTTATATAAAAATGCTATGAGACTTTTCTTTCAGCCAAGATAACGTGGTTTGGGCGAACTGAATGAAGAAAATATTTCTATTTTGAGTAAATTCAGTATCAGTATATTTAGATGTGTTAGTTAAACTTCTGGTTTTATTAAGTTCAGTACTTTCCTAAAGAAAGATAAAGCAATAGATCACAAAAATATCTCACCAAATTTATTTTATAAGTTAACTGTGAGCAATAGCTTCTTGAAATACTTATCTTTTTAATTTCAGGAAATGTTTTTCATTTAGTTGAAAAACTGTAGTGTTACAGTAAACTGCTGTTCAGGGAAACAGACTATGCTCATATTTGATGAAGTAACTCTTTCAAATTTGTGCTGCTTATTTTCTATTCTCATTTAACAGCAAAATTATAAAAATCCTTTTTCTACAGTGAAAACTGATTCATTTGCCTGGCGTACACTTATATAAACCCTCGTCCTCTAGTAAATACACTTACCAGCACACTTCACAAAGCTTCAGTTTCTTTATAATATGATTCTGTACTTATGGCCTCATCTTCCTTCTTTAAAAGTAGTTTTTCAGCAAATTATTGACACTGGGGCATGTTCCATAAAATGCAGAATGGAAGCATTTGGGCCGCACTTGTGCATTTAACACTGTTTTCCATAAAAATAAGCAAAGCAGAGACAGAAGTTAGTACATTGCAAGAGAAACAGAAAATAAGAATGATTTGCAAAGGATTCCTCACAGAGAGGAGAATATTTTCTTTCTTTAGATAAATCACTAACACTCATATCTGGCATTATAATTCTATTGCTATGCAGGAATAGGCATCTGACCTAACAATGGTCTTAACTGGTCATTTTACACTGAAAGAAAAAATAAATAAATATGATGGTTTTCAAGTACACTACTAATCATCCTCAAACAATACCTTGTCCTAAAAATAAATGCATACATGAAACAAACAAACTAAACAAACAACCAAAAAACCACCACAACACCCCCCCCCACCCCCCCCACTAACAAACAAGCTTTTTCCAAGCCTTCAGTAAAATATTTCGGACACTTTGCCTGGCCCACAGCACTATCCAGGATGCCATTATCAAATTTTTCTGTAAGTTTTGCTTCAAGAGACTTACAGATAATTTAATTGAAAGTAAATTTCCTCTACTCAAGGAGAAGGTGTATATATATATGAATATCTCTTCTCACTGAAGAAATTCAGCTGCTCTATGGCACTTCTATCTTCTCCAGCTCAGAATCAGTAGTCTCCTCATTTTGGGACAGATAACAAAGATTTAGCAAGCTAAAGGAAAGATCAGACAGGACATGAGGCCATCAAGAGTTTATAATGTAGAGTTTTCACCTGCTTACCATTGCAGATTATCTTCTACAAACATGAAATCAACTTCCAAAACCAAACTGATTCAGCAGCAAGGCTCATCAAAGCAAGTATCAGAAACATAACAGGATCCAGAGTACCCTTCTACCTTTGACCCATTCTAGTTTATTTTCTTTACCTATTTCCCCCAATTTCTGCCTTTAGTCTTACTTTCACCAAAAGCTGGGAATTTATGAGAGTCCACAGCTGTCTGTGGAAGAGACATCCACACAGAGACTTTCCTTGGTTTAAAAAACATCTTTAAATAATTTTGTTCTTAATGGACATATTATGTGTGTGAAATTGGATTCCTTTTTGACATACTGCCTTGATATCAACTTAACAATAATGTGAAGAGTTCCCACAAGTAGAACACGTCTATCTTTGAAGAAATGACAAATCTAGATTTCTCCTTCCTGACTGCAGAATATTTGTAAAACTTCTGTGAACTTGAGAGAAAGCTGCACAAGTACACACATTTCACACACTACTCTGCACATCAGTTTAGCTAAATTCACAACACAACCTTCTGGTGAGCTAGATATTCTCACCAGGGACTAGCATGAAAAGAGAACCAAGTGGTCCTCTTGGCAGGCACAGTAGCAAGATTTGTGTTTAAAGTAACCAAAACTTTTTCACTAGTCCTAATGTTCTTGGTCTTCACTCTAACAATTCTCACCACTTTAATCTCCTTTGATATTATGAGGCTCCTCAGAATTTTAGCTGTGACATTCATATAGATAGTACTTTTTGTATGCAGGTTTTATATTTACCCCATCAATTCACAGAATGTTAGGGGTTGGAAGGGACCTCTGAAGATCATGAAGTCCAACCCTGCTGCTAGAGCAGGGCAAAACTATAGCAGATCACACAGAAAAGCATCCAGACACGTCTTGAAAGTCTCCAGAGAAGGAGACTCCACAACTTCTCTGGGAAGTCTGTTACTTTGTTACAGAGCACTGGAAAGAAGTTCTTCCTCATGTTGAGGTGGAACTTCCTGTGCTCAAGCTTCAATCCATTGGCTCTTGTTCTAACACAGGGCACAAGTGAAAAGAGGTTGTCCCTGCCTTCTTGACAGCCAGCCCTTATGTATTTATAGACATTAATTAGATCCCCTCTCAGTCTTCTCCACTCCAAACTAAAAAACCCTATGGCTCTCAGCCTTTCCTCGTGAGGCAGGTGTTCCAGCCCCTTAATTGTCCTCGTAGCCCTTTAACAGAAGCTACCTTGGAATTCTAATGCCAAACAGTGATTTTGCTTTTGATACTTTATGTACGACACTTGAGTTTTGGACTCAATCCTGCTCTTGAAAATGAGTGTGGTGATGAATGTGAAAGAGAAGGAAAATTTGGTAAAAATCATTTTCCTTAAACAGACAAACTCACGAATTCTACTAACAGTTAATAGATGGGAAAAAGTGGAATTTAAATGCTGAAGTAAGACAAAGCTGAAAGGATAACAGTAACAGAAAAAATATTAAAATAAATTAATCTAGCAGAAAATGAGAGGAAAAAAAAAGAGCCCTAAACTTACTATACAAAATTTGAATTATTTGAAAAGCATGTTTGGTATCAGAAGATGTCTATAAATCTTGTGAATACATGGGTTGTAGATGATCTGCATTTACATGCATGACATAAGACTATATGCACTATACAGGAAAAGACTAAGTGAAATGAAAAAGGTAATGTCTACATTAAGGGTTACATAATCTACTACAGGATGAAGAATTTTCTCCAGTCTAATCAGCGTGGATTTCAATGTTGGAGTAAAAATGAGCAAGATAAAAAGAAAGACAATGTTGTAGCCTGTGTTAATCATGAAATATAAAGGTTATGAATAACTAATACAGGAGAAAATGAGAAATGGAATAGAGAAGAGAGGCCTTAATGGTGAAATGAAAAATGTGTCTCAAAATAAAGGAGTGAATCTTTGTAACTGAAAAAAGATCACCTGTTTCAGAAGTTTTGTTCCTAAATTAAGATACATTTAGCATTTAGCAGTGTGCATAGATAGTATTTATTATTAATTTTACAAAGTATCCAAAATTATCTAGTTTTGTTGATTATCATGTTCTGCAGTATAACACTGTGGATCATGTTTATGGTTGTGCTAAGAAATGAAAACAAATTTGTAGTTCCATGTCTGTGATGCTTTCCTACAGCAGCTTGGCCATAGCGTTCACATTAGAAAAGTGCTCATCTAGCTACATTGATCATTTACATTATTGGCAGCAGCTTAGACTTCCTTATTTATTTTGTCTTGTACTTGAGGTTCCAGTGCAGAAGTACGAGCCAAACTTCCCCTCAAAGTTCTGAAGAGCAGACAGTCTGCACATGCTGCATCCTAACATCACCTCCTACCATGGTATCCAAGAGAATGGACAGTTTAGCCATACTCAAAGGATCAGTGTTATGATATGGTGAAACAGTGCAACAGCTATAGAAAAGATTAAAAAACATCACCAAAAGGAATTAAATTATGTATTTTCCTGTGATGTCATGGACTTGATTCAATAGAAAGTTCTAGTCATTTTTCTTATCCCAGCAGACTGCTGAGAAGGCAGTGCAAGCAAGTTTCTTTTCTGGAATCACTGGGCCATTCAGAACTTATTCAGTCTGCCATGTGGAAGCTTGTTTCACTGTGTGAGGTTATGATCTCAACTTTTCCTTTTTACACTGAGAAGGGATAGCATAAGAATCATGACTGGGAAGAGGCATCCACTTTCAAACATCCCATCACAATCACACACACAAACACTGGCACTAAAATCACGGGAAATCACCTGGTGAAATTACACAAAGAAAGGAAATGAAGGATAGCTGCTCATAACTTGAACTTTATTAATGCATGCAGCATCATATCAGACATCCAAATTCTGCAATCAAATTCAATATTGCTGGTTGGGGTTTTTTTCGCTGTCTACATGTAACAAGCTAATATTTCTTCTTCCGTTTCTATGCTTTTCTTCATTTGCTTGTTAAAGTATAGTACCTGTGTGTACTCATACCAGGACACTGTGGAGATGTTTTTTCCGCTCTTACTTCCAAAAGATTGGTATCCCAGGTAGTCTGTTTTATGAAGCAACTTCTGTTACAAAATAAATGTAACAACTTTTAGCCTTCAGTCTTTTGTACTGGAAATTTTGTAATTTATTTTAATGATCTTAGAAGACATTTGTATTCAATCCACACCATTCTTCAAATACTGCTCCTTAATATTCTTTAGTTTTCCACATACTTGAGCCACAATTGCTTTTTGGTTCTTTCCCAATACCTCAGTACTTTATTTTCAGCACTTCTGCTGAAAAACAATGGAATTGGTTTTTAGGAATTTATCTAGTACTAAGTGTGTCAACTAAGCATCAAGGCAAGCAACCATTGTCACAGAATTCCATATTCTTCTATGACTATGTTTTCCTTGTGTTAAAGCTTTGTAACAATTTCTACACTTATTTAAAATGCAATTTACATGATGTCCTTTTTTTTTTTTTTAACATATACACAACTTCTTAGCATATTTGGTCTACTTTATGGCAGTTTATTGAACATTTTAGGGATCAGTTTTACTTTCATGACCACTGGTAATTTCCTCAATAACTACTGTACATAGTGTGCATTCTCATTAGAGTTGCATGAATGATTTGAACTCTGTGTAAATTTCTGTTCATTGTCCCTTCCAATTTTATTGATGATAGACCTGCCTACTGAACTCATTTAAACTTACTTTGAAGTATTTCTTATTTCATGTAGACATCTCTGCCACTTGTACTACTACCAAATTTCCTGCAGTAATACACATATTGTTCCAAATCCTGTTTTATATCAACTACAAGATTTTCCTCATTCTTTTCCTAGACTACAGTTAATTTCAAACTAAAACCACCTTTTCCTGGTATTCCATTTCCAATAATATTAGGGAATCTTCAGTGAGAAAAGAGAGTCAAAAAGAAATTAAAATATAGATGAGTATAATGTAACCATGAGAACTGACGAGAAAGTAAAACTGTCGAAATTGTGCATGGTTCTAAAGTTCTTTGAGTAAAAAGGACTTAGCATAGATACTTATACAGAAAGACACAGGGATAATCTGTGCTATGGCAAGCAAAATCATGAATGGTAGAAATAAATCACGTGTCAGCAAAACAGTGTAGGTTGGGGTTTTTTTAATCCAATATACATGATAAAGAAGAACAGAAGAACTACAACATCCATTTAATCCTTTCAAGGCATAGTAATACTGCACTATAGGTTAATTTTATATCAATAACTGAGTTACCAAAAATACAGAGTATTCCCCCGCAGGCCACTTTCTGAATACACTAGGAATTTGCCATGAATCTACAGCATAAAAAAATAATAGTAAGCATACTCTACATATTCATGAAATAGTATCTTTAGGACTACCTCAAGATCAGACATGAGTAAATCTGGAAATTCATCCCAGAAACTCTTTATGAAGCAGTAATAGCATCTCCATACAGTCTTTAGACTTCAAAAGCAGCAGAAAAAGAACTAAACCTCATATTTGCAAAGAAGCTTTTCCAGGCTATTAGTAAGACATTAGCTCTAATAAAGGACTTAAAAACATCAATGAGCATTACATTCTGCTTTCTTTCCCTTGTTAAAGCACATGAATATGTAATACAGAAATTGGATGATAGTTAACACTGGCAACATTAATTGTTGCACTAGACTATTTGGCATCTTAGAGATTCAGAATAATTTACAATCATTAATTTACCCATGCAACACCCTTCTAAAGTAAGTGCTATTAGCATTTACTTTTATGAATGGTACCAAAGGCTCATGGAAGGCAGCTGACATTTCCAAAACTCAGCAGTCAGCCAACATAATTAGTAAAAGATATCATAGTTCTGTAACTAAATAGGGAGCATTAAAATTCCCTTTTTGCTACCATAATACTCATCTTGGTATGCTAAGTGGAATAAAACCATTCAGTAAGTTAAATCAATATAGCTACAAGCAAGATATTTAGATCCAAAATACCAAGTGAGCACAGTATTCATAAGGATTCAAGAGAAACCTCTCTAGATTGCAATCAGTTCAAGACTACATGACAAAACAAATTTAAGTAAGCCCAAATGTAAAATAATCATCACGAGTCAATGAGATTCTCATATGTATAAAAAGACAAATCAGATGGAGCTTCAGGGCAGCTAATTAACTCTACAAAGACCCTGAGCATACACTCTAACAAGCAGCTTAAGCCAGTGGTTGCCCTTTCTCCATTTTCATGCTATTTGCCCACCTACTCCAGCTTCCCCACCACAGCCTGTGCCCATGCCTGGTAAACCAGATAGTGGAACTGATCCAGCTTTATTTTCTAGTAAAACATAAAAACTCATATGTTCCAAACATAAAAGAGTGGAGATAAGAGTTGGCATGGTTGCTTTTCAGTTGGACCAGTTTACTACCCAAGCTTACCAGTGCTTTCACCTGGACTACACAGGTGCAGAACTGAGAAATCTGGTTAGACAGAACCATATTAAGTATCTCACCCATCAACCATCTCCCACCCTCTATGCCTGCTGGCTTTTGGTCATATTCTTTGAGAAAAGACAGAACCACAAACAAGCCCATTTGGGCAGCTCTTAACAGTACAAAGCACTCTGAATTGGCTGCATTTTCATTCTTGGGCAAACATCCTGAAGCATACTGATGTCACTTTGAAATAGCTGGTAGCAATACCCTCAGCACCAAGTAGAACATATAAACTGGTGTATGACTGGGTATCATTGCCCTGCTCTGATTGACCCACCTACATTAACTGTGAATTAGGAGGAAACGCTGATGCCTAGTGTTCATCTTACAACTCACCCTGCAATGGGATTTGGGTTTTTTGTACAGGGTTCAAATCTCTGAACATCTCAAAAGGAATCAAATAGAACTCATCTAAACACAGGTCATCAGAAACCCTCTTACAATGTACATCACTTTTTCCCTTAGCAAGTACCTTGAAGCTAGAGAATCATAGAGTGAATTCTCATGTGGAAGAAAAGCTGATAAAAACTTTTCAGGCAGAAACAGTTGCTTATGACTTGTGCAAGATTGGTATAAGGACACTGAAGTTTAAAAAAACAAACAAACAAAAAACAACAAAAAAACCCCACCAAACAAACAAAAAAACACAAAATCAGAAAGCTACGTGCTGAAACATCTAGCTATCACCTAAAAATTGGGTCCTCAAGATTGCTTATGTGAACTCTGTGGCCAAGCTGCTGTAGGAAAGCATCGCAGACGAGGAACTACAAATTTGTTTTCATTTCTTAGCACAACCATAAACATGATCCACAGTGTTATACTGCAGAACATGATGATCAACAAAACTAGATAATTTTGGATACTTTGTAAAATTAATAATAAATACTATCTATGCACACTGCTATACATGCTAAATGTATCTTAATTTAGGAACAAAACTTCTGAAACAGGTGATCTGAGACTGTAAATCACACAGGTAAATTGTGTTCGAGTTATTTCTGTATTATTTCAAATAACTGAAGCAGTCACACAAAAATACAATTATTGGCAATAGAGTCTAGAAATGATCACTGAAAGGCAGTGAATTAAAAAGCAAGGATTTCAGATGTGCTTTTGTTATAAACATCATAATGTCCTCTATATGTTACAAGCCTCTAAACCAGAGGCTTAGGGAGAGAGAAAGGATAAAAGTCAGGAAAAATAATATGGAAAATTGTAATTTTGCACAAAATGTATAAGAAAACCATTAAGATAGTTACATCTACTGTACCTCTAATAGCTGATTAGAGTCAACATATTATTGAGGAAGCAAAAATTTAACTTCTCATGCAATATGGCCATGGAAAAGCCATAAAGCAAAGAGCCAAATTGCTGCATCCTATAGCAAGTGCCTGTTTCAACTTGAATCAGCCATGGCCTGTAGTACTTCCTCAGAAGATAAAGGTCCTTGAAAATGTACAGAAAACAGCACTCTAAAATCTATCTTAGGTCTTTCAGGGTATATGCAGAAACCTCCTTCTAGGGGTGCTGCAAGCTGATTAGCACCTTCAGAAGGAAAGAAACCAAGCAATGCACCAGCTGCTCCCTCAACCTGTTAACCCTTTTGCTTTTCTTCAACTATGGCCATAATTATTTTAGACAATTACCTAGTCAAGTGGTAGACAGATGCACAATCAGCACTGATTTAATTTATTTCAGTATTTCATGCATGTGTATAATCTGTAATTTAAATCAATAAACATTTATTAAGCAGGTTGTCTATTGAGTCACAGATGCTCTTGCTGCAGCTCATTACGCTGACTCATGTTCCAGAGTGCCCAGTAAGTGCTGGAAGGATAAGGTACTGCAAAGTAAATGAGAAATGTCTAATTCCTCCAGTTCCTCAATGGAAAATAACAAAACAAAACAAAAAACCAAAAAACAAAACCCAAACAAACAAAAACCCACAAACAAACAAAACAAAAAACCAAACCAAAACAAACACACACAAAAACAAAAACCAACACACCAAGAAGTATTACAGTGTTTGAAACTTAAGTTTAACAGTATTAGTAAATAGTGGGACAAAGTCCAAGCCAGAGCCCTCTCATGCTTTATATTAGTTGAAAAAGAATCTAAAGCAAGAAAATCAGCACTGCAAGACCAAAAGCACTTTATAATAGCATTCACAAAACCTCAGAAAATCACCCTTAAACTAGAGATGCATTGCTAACATTGCTAATCACTGACAGGTTTGACAACACGGGGATGTCATAAACAAACTAGACAACTCATAGAACAGTTCTTCATATTCACAGATCACATTAGAGGTTAACATTAAATGTAATGACTTTTTTCAAATGTCTCTTTTTAAAAATACAAAGGAAATTAACATTATACTCAGATTAAATAGGGTACTTAAATTTTCTGTCATGAATATAAGCAGGTGGGAGAGTAATAAAATTAATTAGAAAGAAGCCCACCACACTGTAGATAAAATTGTAATTATGTCCAAATCCATTTTTTAACTAGCAGCTGACAATCATTGATTGAAGTGATAGAGAGTATCAGAAAAACCAAATCTTTCCCATCGCATATGCATAGCAGTGTATGTGAAAGCACCTAGAGAGAGTTCAAAACAAACTGAAATTTGAAATTTGGATGGAATGAAAATTCCTCAAGGGCAGCAGATATCCTTTAGGGCCACAACACACACAATTGTCTATGTTATTACTTGACAGAAAGTGGATGTTCTAGATGTTCCAGGCCATTTCCACCCCCAGATATAGATGGCCAACCTTTGGCTACAACGTAGTAGTTAATTTCTAGGAAATAAGACGCTTTCCAGAGTCCCTGGTGCTTCTGTCCAGCTAGTATTCTAGGTAAATACCTTACAGAGATTAGAAAGATATGACTAATTAAACTGGTCAGAAAAGAGTGTTCACCATAAAGAGGCCAATGCTTTACTTATCATTCCTACGCAATAATGGCTTTCTTCCACTGAAAATGAGGTCCCTCAGATTAAGCTTTGCATCAATAAGCAAGGCTCAGAACTCACAAACTGAGTCAGGTCCTGAAGTGAGAATTTCACAAGGAGAAATGTCAGAAGTTAGCTGTTGATGAAAAGGTGCAATACTACTGGCAGTAGCAGGCCTGAAGAATTACCTGAACTTTTTCCCTGACTAAGGAGATAGAGACCCAGAAGAAGGTTGACCTCCAATTCTCCACAAGAGTTGCCAATAGGGCACATCCCAGCACTCTGCATTTCTGACAGATGGAGTTTGGCATATGGGGATCAGGAAAGATAATATGGATCAGGTTTTTCTGGACAGTCAGTCCTTGAGCTCAAACCAAATTCACAAACTACTCCAAGTTCCCAGGCTAAGCACTTTTTCCCCCTTTGGATATAAAACATTGCTATTTTTAAGCCCATTGCTAATTTCCTTTTTAAGTGCTTAGGTCTTTCTTTTGTAAATAGTGTTCTCCCTCTACTCTGGTGAGGCCACATCTGGAATATTGTGTCCGGTTCTGGGCCCCTCAGTTCAAGGACAGGGAAATGCTTGAAAGAATCTAGAGCAGAGACACAAAGATGATTAAGGGAGTGGAACATCTCCCTTATGAGGAAAGGCTCAGGAAGCTAGGTCTCTTTAGCTTGGAGAAGAGGAGACTGAAGGGTAACCTCATCAATGTTTATAAATATGTAAAGGGCAAGTGTCAGGAGGATGGAGCCAGGCTTTTCTCGGTGATGTGCAATGATAGGACAAGGGGCAACAGGCACGAAGTTGTAACATAGGAGGTTCCACGTAAACATAAAGAGAAACTTCTTCATGGTGAGGGTGACAGAGCACTGGCACAGGCTGCCCAGGGAGGTTGTGTAGTCTCCTTCACTGGAGACATTCAAAACCCACCTGGACACGTTCCTGTATGACCCACTCTAGGCAATCCTGCTCTGGCAGGGGGACTGTACTGGATGATCTTTCGAGGACCCTTCCAACCCTTAACATTCTGTGATTCTTTTAAGTGGGGAAGCAGTACTTACTAAAACTGCTATGAATGCCTACACTCAGGCAGCATTTGAAGTGGTGGTGGGTTATAGATTTAAAAAAAAAAACCAAAAAAAAACAAAAAACCAAAACCCATGAAACAAAACACACACCCAAAAAAAAAAAAAACCCACCACAAAAACCAAACCACCACACAAAGCAGAGTAACAGTTTCACTGAGAAAATACAGAAGCCCTCTCATAGTTAAATCTAAAATGCTACATTTCATTAAAACAATGCTCATAACAAACACAAATTTCACAAATTTAGATAGTATGATATAATTATAAATAAAAGTATTAGCTGGTCCTTGGGGATACTTCATTAGTCTATTCTCTTTGCATATTTAAGTTGTATTCAACCATCCAGTTAAATTATTGTACCCAAGTGCATCATGAAGTATAGTTTGTGCCGTGTCATTAATGTATAACTAACACAACTTGCACAGATCCTAAACAAACAAGAGGAATAAAATACTCTCCTGCCACTACACAAATATTTCTGAACTTAATGTCAACAACTGCAGTGCTTTAGTGGGAGGTGCTAGGAATTTGAAAACTAGCATTTTTCTAGTTCCCAGTCACAAAAGTGCCTTCGGGTAATGTGGTGAGGCAATAAAGGACAGAGTTTTCGGTCCTGAAGACTGCTAGTGTACCTACACAGTAAAGCTATAGTGCACACTGTGAAATACACAGTGCACTAGATACCTTGTGTGAGAACTCCCCACTGCAAACAATCCTGGTTTAATCTAAGCAAGATTATATACTCTTTTATTGGCAAATATGAAAAGAACGTATCTACACCATTTAGCAGCATACAATACGGACAGCCTGCAGCTATCTCATACAAAACCGGTACACCCATGTGACATGAAGACCTATTAACCAGATCAAACTAGAGTCAGCTACATCAACTGCCTTGCAATGCAGCTGTGACATAACTGTAGTGCTTTAACTTCTGAAGCTATTATGGGCACTTCTGCACTATGTTTGGTGGACACGTTCTAAAATTGTGAAAGGAGTTAGTACAAAGAAAGCACTCAGAACAAATTGCATAGATGAACATACAGTTTCCTTTACTTGCAGCAATTCCCCTTTGTAGGCAAGCCCCGTTATTCCACAGGGTATGTTTAAATGCTGATTTGGATTAAACAGACATGAAATTGAGTGCAGGAAACTGAAAAGCTTGTATCGCCAACAAAGAGTAATGTAGCATGGACAAAACCCAGAGATTTAAAGCATTTTAAAAGCTCTGGAGGAGTTGGAAGGTTGTTTCCTTCTGCACGCAAACAAAAGCAGTAATATACAATAACAGGCTAGAAGCTGTAAATGTAGGTTTCTTTGCTAAGTCTAGTTCATGTAGTTTAAGGAGTCATAATCCCAAGCAAAGACAGAGTTAAAAAAGACTTTTTGATAATTCCACATGTTCTTCAACTCTATTGTTTGAGAACAACTCTAACTCAGGAGACAAAGCTTAGAAGCTGTCCACATGATGGGAAGAGCACAAATTGTAATTTATAAAGTACTTCATGCAACACATCAGGGCACAGTAACGAGAATTAATTCTCACAGCAACATAGCCACGATAAATCTGTTAAACTTCTTGGAACATATGCAACTGGTTGAAGCAAAATAAACAGCATCAACAAAGATTTTTAAAAGCTAAGCAGGAACTTGAGAAGAAACCAAGACAAAATTTAAGGATTTGCAGTTCTTTCAAGAAACTCTCCTCATTCATTCTTTTTTATCTGGAAAATAAGACAACTGAAGTGTCTCATAACATTTATCAATAAGATAGAGCAAGATGATACATGAGTTATACATCTCTTGGCACCTTCCTACGATCAGAGCGGTTGTTTATTTACAGGCTCTGGAAAAGAAAATTGTGAGTTCTCTTAGCTGCACCATGAATATACTTTATAAAAGATTTATGCAGTCTTTGCAAGGACAGTCATAGCAAAGCATGGACCCACATCTTGAAAGGTGGTTAGAAGATGGAATTCTGTCACTGTTGTTTTAAATACAAAACTCCAGTGGAATTCACTGACACCAAGAAACCCTTGTTTCTAGAGGGCATGGATTTTTCCAGGGCCCTCGATTCTACAGTTCTGGTCCAGAAGGGAATCAAAGTCACCTGAGCACAAATCTCATGACCAGTAGTTAACCCATGATGTTAACCCCCAACACGGATCTCATGAAGTTTCAGTTTCAGAAACAGATCTGAAAACTACCACCCTTGAGAGTGTTTGGGAGCTTCCACCTTTGTTTTTTCTCCCCCATCTATCCTAACAGAGATGATGATTTGAGTTTGAACAGCCCACTTAAAACTCTCAGCAGTAATACCTATCCACCTATTTATTTGATTTCCAGATAAAACTATGGAGTACAAATAACAATTTCTCACCATCTCTCCCTCTCATTTCCTCCAGGTTAAACACACACAAAAAGCATATACAATTTCCACAAAGAATCCAAACTATTCTTGGCACTATACAGCATTTTCCATTTGATCCAGAATACACTTCCAGGAAGTAGAAAAAAGCACAAAGCATCACAGAGGAGAGAGAGGAAGGGAGGGTAATACAGGGAAAGAAGTGTCAAACATTCTTTACTATTTTCGTAAACTTTCAGCATGAGAGGTTACTTGGGCTTTGTCAGTATTAGTGCAAGGAGAGAACCAAGGTTCAGATATGAGTACTTAGCTTGGTATAGTTGATCAAGAAAATATTAATAAAATGTGCCACAAAAGTAGTTGTTTCATTCACAGAATTCAAGCTTGTCCCTCTCATTAAAACCCCTTTCATGCAGTAATAAACTGGGGCTCAACATTCCAAGAACAATGCTCCCTAAGTTCCCATAAAGTGTTTAATATGATCATTATAACCTCAGAACCAACGGTAAGAAGTTTCTGTGTCAGGAGCTAGGGGAAATAGTCTTGAGGTTGTGAGCACAAAATGCCCTTTTTAATTCATCCCCCATTCAGGAAAACAGAATCTATAAATAAAGTGACATCAATGAAATGCATCAAATTTCTCCTTATTGAAACAAGCTTGAATGTTGTGCTGCTTGGGTCAACATATTATAATAATAATACCACCTATAATACTTTCTATTTCATGTTACAACATCTGAGAAGCAAATCCCATCACGGTGAATGCCAGCAACGCAAGAACCTTAAGATCACAACTAAAGAGGTCTGAGCCCAAAGAGAAAAGATTGCAGCTTTGTTCTATTTGGCTTAAACATGATTCACTATTGAAGTAGAACATGACATCTGTCCCTACAAATTCAATAGCACATCTGTAAAATTAACAGCACAAACAGCAGCCAAGAGATCTTGAAACATAATCGAGAAGATGACACTGCATTACATCACATAAAAGTAACATTAACCTTCAATATCAAATACCCAATCTGTTATTTTACTTCTTTTTCTGATAAAATAAATACACAACAGTAAGCACAGGCATACAGCACTACAAGATAAATATACCAAAATGGAATCTGAACTGAGCAAGGACTTAATATAGAACTCCAGAGGTTTTAATCAAGAAAAAGGTCTTCCTAGAGCAGGGCTGCCTTTCCCATGGTGCAATATTTAGATAGGATTGAAGATGTTCAGGTGACCTTGGTTACCACAAGACTATGCAGACCTGTCACTTGAAAGAAAATGTTATTGCCTTTGGGGACTGGAGTAATTACAATCAGTTTGCTGTGTTGATTGGCTAGTGACCTCTTCTCCAGCTTCTTAATTTGCAATACAGAGAAAGCTCCAAATGGAGTGAGGGACCACAAAGTGATCTGACATTCTAAGAAATATAGCCACATCACTGCTGAAAACTTCATTTAGTATCCATTTAAATTTTTAGACTCTAATTCCTCCTTTTGCTTTCACCTTTTGTGACCCTTCAGGAGATCAAGTTTCAGTGTCACCTAAAAGAGTGAATAATGTTATTAACAGTAGCTGTTTAAAGGGCCAAGAACTGATTTCAACATTAAACTTGTTCTTGTTGTGGTCTCACACCATCCTGTATCATTGTCATTTCAATGAATTACGTGCAGTAACTGATTTTTGACAACTAGCTTCGCAAAGTAGTAACAAAAAGTTACAAACAACAAAGTTTTTTCATCAGTAAAGATTTTTTAAAACAAAGCTGCAAGTCATTCAAAAATAAACTCTTGGAAGCTGCAAATGCTTATGCTTGATTTATTTCTTAACCATATCTGACAAAATGAACTTCCCCTCTAATGACTGCTGTGTTTTAGAATCTTGTTTGAACCCTTTTCAGATGGAAATCTGTGTTTGAGCTGACAATTTCCATGTCAGGTTTCACTCAACTGCAAATTACCCTAGTACCCATCAACCACTGGAAATAGACTAAAGCAAACTTCAGTCCTTAATGCTGGCTGAGTTGCTGAGCTTGACTGTAATTACAACTATAGCAGCACTTCATTTACAATCTCCTAATGCTCTGTGTCTATTGCTATCAACAAATTATGGCGTAGTGACCCAGTTTGTTGCTGTCAAATATATATTGTCTGTCTAGTGTTCAAACTAATAGCCTGCAAATAAGTAAATGGAATTATGTCATGCCAATACAACATCTAAATGCACAGGAGGAAAATGAGCACAAATGGCAAAAACTGAAGTGAAAGGTATGCATAGATGCTCAGCAGTTTTTCATCTTGTGTAATAAAGTTAAGTATATTTGAAGCAAGACCAGAAAATCTGTAAGGTGAGGTAATGCTTAATCTGCTCTTTTATAGTAAATAGAGATGGGTTACAAAATGATCTTTGCTCCTAGAGATAACTGCAACTTAATTTTATATTTGTAAATACTTTTTTTCAGTCTAGTGCTTTGTAGCTTATGCTTGCACTGAAGTAGAAGTTGCAGCTACTTAAAGCAAGAAAATCAGCTTTGTGCAATTGTGAATAATTGACACAGTCCAATGACACAAACAGAGAAACAAAAAATACCTTGATGTCATGCCAGTAGCTGTTTCTGGTAGTAAGTTATATAATAAAGAATATAACTTCTCTATTTGAAATTGTCTAGGAGTTGAACTTTTTCTGTGACATGTTTATATTTCTGAATGTATTTTGGGAAGTGTTTTACACTGGATTTAGTATTTAAATAATTTCCTTGCTTATTATTTTCTCTCCAGTGTTGGAGTTACAGAAATTCATGAAAGTTTGCATGCGAAGAGATAGTGTAGGAAATCATTAAAATTGTGCAAACTGTACACCTGTATGCTCTTGGAGTCACAAGCAGAATGATTAAAAGTGATCCTATGAGAAATCATACAGGGTTTTGTATACAGAAGCATATGGTCTGTATGCCCACTGACGTGGGCCCTTTTGAGATATTTTTGGTGATCTCATTGAAGTGGCTGGACCACACATTCTCCTCTCTATACAGACTTTAATCTTACTATTTTATATGATGTTTCTGGTTCATGTGAGAAATCACAAAATTGTGGGCAAATATTCAACTGAGAGGAAATATAGATAAAATACAGTACAGTGTATCCAAAATCATAAAATAGACAAGCTCAGGATGTACCTTAAGCTACTGAAAACAGAAATTGAATTAACATGCCAGGGGAAGTATCACTGTTGTTGTTTTCTTTCCCTAACCAATTGCTACAAACACAGGATGCCAGACTAGATGAACATCTGGTCTAACCCAAGACCACCCACCGTTCTCAGGTTCTTAGTAGATGCAGCCATTCCAGACAGTGTCACCAATTACAAACTTCCATCAAAGACATATTGAGAATTAACTAGTGTGCCTAGGACATTGGCAAAAATCCTCACTGTATTTGAACTGCTGTAATTTTCTGGCAGCCAATTCTTTTATTTTTTAATGGTTTTTTTATATCTTACCCTACAGATCTGTTTTACCAAGTCTATTTTACCATGCTTTTACACCTACATTTAATAATCAACAGGCTAGAATAGTAACCTATTAAAATCAATGGAAGCGTAGCCTTTAATTGTAGAGGGAAAAATGTTTGCAAGACATAATAAGGTCTGAAAATAAATTTTTTAATTAAAACACCTACTTTTCTAGTGTTTTCTCATATTTATGGGCATGTCTTCAGAGCCCACTTAGGAAGTTCTTTTAGCTACACAGTATTATTTCTTTACCACTACTACTACTTGCTTCTACATTAATGCTAGTAGTTCTGGTAACAAAATTTTCTCTGAAATCATATTTCTTAAAAGCAAAAAAAAAAATATATATATGGGAATAAAGGCCTTTCCAAAAACATTGTCTTGGAAATTTCAAAAAATCAGTTTTCACAGAAATATTTATAGGTTTCTTAACTAAGCAAGGACAAACAATGCTTATAGAAGTTTTTAAAGGTCTTCTGTAAAGTGATTTTTCAGTATATACAGTAGGCATAGGATAGTACAGAGCATGTTACAGGTAACATCTTTTTCTGTGTGTTTGTAAAGCACAAAGCACGATAGGATCCTAAACAACAGATAAGAGAACATGACAGAATGTGTATAAAGAACAGCATGATGCAGTTTATATTTAAATATATAATTTTTTACATCTTTTAAAATGTTCTTAGTTTGAACCTGCTGTTTCCTTGTCTGCACCTAGAGGAGTACCCATTGGAGATAGGTGTAGAAAGTAGCCATTTACTCCTTGAGAAGAATGATTTGTCAAGATCAAATAGCAGCAAATAGCTTATGAGAGCTGTGCAAACAAGGCCATCTCTTGACAGAACTTACAGAAGCAATATGTGGGCTGCTAGAGAGATAAGAGATTGTGGCTGTTCTAAATGCTGTTGTGATGTTGTAAGCTGGTCATCTACTTCATGAATGGGTTTCTTTGAATTTACAGGCATACAGTTTAGGATTTAATAAATTTGTCCAAGAACAATTGAAAGCTCCTTATAGATAAGGATACAGAGAAAATAACTGCCCAAATAATTCTCATGTAGAACTCTGTGAGCTGATGATGTGTTGCCACTTTCCAAACCATGAGGCCAGAAAAGAGGAAAAGATCATTAGCTTCTAAGGTGTACAGCAGCTTCTGAAATGTACTGCATCCCAGCTTCCTAGCTATTTAAAGGATTTCACAATTAGTGTCACACTTTCCATAGCAAGGAGAGGATATGACAAGAGAAACATTTCTCTCATTGCCACCCCCACCCTATGGGAAAAAAAAAAATCCTACAGAATGTCAGCCTTGAGCTTACAGCACTGAACAAAAAAAATTAATACCACCTTGGATATGCTGACATTTTTTGCAGGGGCTATGCTCCTTCCAGTACTGGCGAATAGTGATACTTGGTAAATTCTTAGCCCAATAAAGGACAAAATGGTGTCACAACTGAAACAGCGCTGCCCAGCTGGGGACACTGGGTTCAGATCCTGCTGAAATACCTTTCTATACTCTAGCCTTTATAATTTATTTTTAAATTACAGTTATCAACATATATGAAACTGAAAAATGCAGCTCCTTACGGGAGTTTGACCGATACATGACACAGGAGCAACTAGCTGTCTTAGAGTTTTAGGTAATTCCAGTTTTATCTTGTAAGGAGGCTCTTGAAAGAGAGGTAGTAAAAACAGGGAGGAAAGTGAATGCAAGAAATACAGGAAAAATAAAGGGAACTGTCCTCATAACAGTAGAGTACTTAGAGCACTAATTCACCTGAAAGGAAATAACTAGCTGGTTGTCAGTGAATTATTTGCTTTCATTGATCCCTTGGTTAAATATTGAAGACATTTGCCTGCAGGGTTCAATGAATGAGAATAAATTCCTTAATCACCCCACTTCTTGACCCTGTGCTTGTAAATCAACATGTGTCACAAGAAGAAAACTGGCAATGTTTTAAAGAACACTCTACCACTGTCAGCTTTGTCTGTCTTCTACTTGCCCATGTCATGAAATCCCCACAATGGTACCCCTTCTTTTCTGGTCTGATCTTTATTTCTTCCATAAAACAATATTCAATACTGCCAAATACATGTACTGAAAGTAGATGATGTGTTTTATGTAGTTTAACACCTGTCAATAGCATCACGACAACCTCAAATTAAGTTTTCCATCTGTATTCTGTAAAATACTAAGGTTATGGGTTAAAAAAATATTCTGTGGTCATGTAACATGTTACAGCAAAAAAATTGTTAAACACTAGTGTTCTGCCTTCCTAACAATTTTCTATGGAAAAAAAATCTTTCTACAAGAGAACTAAAAATGAATTAATCTTATTACAGAACTAGAACAAAACTAATTCTCTGTTTAGTGATTTTACTTTTCAGCTCAGTCTCTTCCAAGTGACTGCACTTACTGAAGTTAACAGCATATTTTTGCAGACAGCACTTGCTTCTAGCAGTGCTAATGCTTCATGTTTACAATTACTTCGAATGACTGGTGTGCAGAAAGGCTCTTGTTTATACTTGCTCCTATAGAAACCAAAGTCATTGCTAAATCCTGTGTACCACATTGGAGTGCTGAAAGTGAGATGGTCATAAGAAAGTCACACTTGCAGAGAGGAAGAGTCAGGACAAGTGACCCAAACCTGACCAACAAGATATTTCATTCCATGTATGTCATACTCAGTATAAAGCTGAGGCACCAAAAGGCCCAAGTTTTCCTCTTCAATGAGCAGCATCTGAGGAGGACTCCATTCCTTTGCCTTTGAACCCAATTTGTGAGTTCTTAAATCCAGTTCCCATCTGCCACTGAGTGCGGTCTGAACTCTGTAGGAGTTTGACATTGGATTTGTATATATTTCATAATTTTCTTATTAATATTATCTTTTTATTGTTACAGTTTCATTAAAACTGATTTAAGGTTTATTTTTTAACGCACAAGTCTTTCTCCCTTTTTCCCTTGCTCTTGTGGGAAGGGAGAGCAGTTAATAGAGTGAATCCATCATTCATCTAGTGGCCAGCCCAACCTTAACCCTTGGCGTAATAAAATTCAGCTTTTTTTTCTCCTCACTGAATTATTTGTGAATCACTTAAGCACATATATGCCACAGACTCATGCTAGTCTGGGCTCCCAATGTCCCAGTATCCTATTCAAGAGTGACCAAAAGTGAATGAGAAGTAGCAGAACAAGATATGTATATTTGCAAAGCAACCTTACAGCTTCTGATCATTCCAGTTCATGGAATTACTAAGACAGATATGGTTAATTTGTATTTAGCAATCTCAAAGGATAATGGGCTCGTGTTAATTCCATGTGGCTCTTTGCGTCTCCCTGTCTTGTTGAAAAGAGCTCTCCTGCTTGCCTATAAAATCATCTCCTTCTCAGCCCACTCCTGTTATATCAAGCCCGCCTTCTATCTTCATGTAATGTCCCTTTTCATAAAAATGGAGGTTCTTATAAGATCTTCCTCATTATTTCCCAGGTAATCTTGATGAATAAATTACTAAGTATTTTTGAATTATTCATCAACATGTCTAAATGATTATTATATTCATGGAACCAGCTTAGGGTGTTTTTAACATCTGCTTCTGCTCTGAAGAAAGGCCACAGTTGTGGTGAGATTTCATGTTCCTTGCTCTGCCAGTAACGCCATTTTTCAATGCCTGCCATTTATACACCTAATCAAGCAGAGGAGTCAATGTTTCCAAAAGCTATCACCACAAACGATCTAGAAGCTGGATTCCTGCCTTCTCAGCTGTCACACTGCCTGGTTTTGCTGGCCAGTTTGTACTTTCAATCAAATCTAGGCAATCCATGTTCTCTTGAAAGAATGCCAAATAAGTATTATTTTTCAAGTCTTACTGACAGCAACATAAAAATTGTACAAAATAATTTGAAACACTAATGGAGTAGGGTTACCTCACACATTCAACTCATTTGTCACTGATTTCCATAGAAGTCCTTGTGATTGCAAGGAATTTGCCCCTTGAGAAAACTGAAGGAAAGCTCTTAATTCAGATATATGTAGTCCATGGATTTTTGTTTTGTTATTGAAGAGATATTCACCTCTGAAAAGTATATTATTTTGCAAACTTAAGCCCACTATATTTTTCAGGAACTGTAGTCTTCTACTTGTCTTCCTCAGTTCCCTCAAGATCTTGAATGCCATTATAGACAAAACACCAATTGATGATCACCTCTTTGACCAATTTTTCTTTTTTAGTCAATAACAAATCAAGGAATCAAAGGTAGCTACACTTACTTCTTCATGTTAATTACAGTCTGCAAAAAGCACTCATGAACATGTCATCCTTAATTGCTTCTCCCCAGTCCCAAGCCACAAGGCCCTATTTTTCATTCCATAGAACAACTCCACATAGTCAAGCTGCTGCTTCATGAAAAAGGATGCCTCTGTCCTCAACTTCCCAGACTGTCTTTGCTGAAGAGCCTGTCTCCGTGGACCCCAGAAGGACAGTCATTCAACCCATCCCACAGTTACTCCAAAGGTCGCACACTTGAGTGTCTACACAGGGAGCTCTAACTCCTCCTACTTGTTTCCTAGGCAAATGTGCTTTCATCTACAAGCACTTGATGTGAGCCCCATTTCAGCCTTGTATCTTTTCTGAAGGTTCCCTCGACCCCACCACCTCACTTCACACAGTTACCACCCTGAGGTCTATTCCCTTACTTAGATGCAAGCACCATTCCCCAGCGAGAATTATCATAATAATTTTCTGCAAATTTAGTAGTGTTTATGGAACACAAATTGAGAAAATACAACATGCTTGATTTGATTCAAATATCATCTGCTCCATTCTTTTCTTTCCTTGGATGGATTGCAAGCATAGATACAAATACAAATACTGTCATGGTCAAAACTGAGTAAATTCTTAACTCTCTGCTGAATCAAGTTTGGAAAGATTTCTTGGAAAATGCAGTGGTTGAGCACTTAGGTCCCAATCAGTTTAAATTACTGTGGTCAGAAGAAATGGTCCAGGTGTAAACTTGTGCTAATTTTCATTATAAACTTATAAAGTCATAAGCTTTGTTTGATCATACTTATGTTCGTATCCAGGTGGTTCAAGTCATACACTCTGCACTTATAAAGTGTAAAATAGGCCCAGACTATATCCTATACTGGTTTGCATTGTCCAATAAATATTATGGATCCTTTCAGGCAAACAAGTGTGCTGGGAATACTCCCTAAATGAATAAGGATTTGGATTCTCATTTCTTTATGCTAAGAATTTATAGCCATTTGACTTAAATGTCTATAAAAAAAGCTGCAGCAATTTATTATGTTAGTGTAAAATCACACCAGATAAATTGAGGTAGTCGTGTACGCCAACAGAATGAAACCTTTATGTTATACTTTAAAATGAAAATAAGCTGTTTGCCAAAAGTGTCTAATATGCTATGACTTTTTATAGCAAAAAGAATTACATTTTAACTACTGTTCTCTTCACTATCTCTCCATTCTTTCAACTCACTTTGTTATTGTCAGGCCACAGTTAACAGAAGAAAGGGGGGGACTGGTTAAATTATACAAAAATTTGTATACAAAAAGTATGAGCAATTTTGATTCTGACACACACAAAAAAGCTTCAAAATACTAACAGTTCATCATTTACTGCTGTTTTAGATTCACAAAAACAACTTTCATCAAAGGACACCTGAAGTACAAAATCTCATCTTAGTTTATGGTCTCTATCTGTGAACTGCAGGTAAATAGAAGGCCACTGTGCTTGGGGAGCAGAGGGTTTATGGATGACAGACACTAGACAAAGTATTTAATAATGCAGGTGATATCATCTTGCTGGAGAAAGTGCTCTGGAATTATGCCTTTTCAGACAAAATTAATGACTTAGTTCAAGCATACTCAGTCTAACAATTAATCAGTGAAAGTTCTGTGAAAGACTAGCAAAGGAAAAGGTGGAGGTGAAACACTTCAGGGATTTACTATACTCTTAATTTCTAGAAAGCAGCAGGTCGGTGTACTGATCTCATGTCTGCAGGTTTGAAGTCATAAGTTCCTACAGTTCTGAATGCATTTTACCATTATTATAAACAAAAAGTAAATTATAGTCAATATTACAGCTCATTTCCCATTTTCTACAAAGGCATAATAGCCAATGTGTGTTAATATAACTAATTTTCATTTAACAGGACTGTTTCAGTATGACTGTTACAGTTATTCACATATGGCCCATGTGAGGAATTATTTTTTGTAATGTCATTATCACAAAAAAAAATTTAAAATAATAATTAAAAAAAAGAGTGTAGGGTAGTAACACCAAATGGTAAACTAGGGTAAACTCTCTAATCATGCCAGTACTTGAGTACTATGTAAAAGATTTTGTTAATGCTGAATGCAGTGACAGTAAGATATCAATACCTGAAAGTCTTAATTTCCATTTAACTTTCACATCTGTTTTTCAGGAATAGCCTGAGTTAGTTGAAGATTGCCTCCATAAATAAAAAATACCAATGACTTCACTAGATTCTGGATCATATTCTTCACTCTTTGTAAACACTTAAATACACAAAATTTCCTTCTATAGTCTGATGGAGAAATTAGAATAACAGAAATTGAAAAATGAACTTGTTGTTCAGTGTATCTGTGGGCATCAATTGAACATGGAAATAGCAAGTAACTTGTGCAAGTTCACAAGAAGACTCTTGATGCACACGAAAGCTCCAAACAGTTGTCCATTAAGCACACCCATCTTTAGTGTCTTTGCCTATTTCTAAGCAATTTCAACACCCAAGAGAAAGAGGTGAATCCATTTTAAATAATTTTCACCAAGGCTAGTTTGGCACATCCAACATGTGTCACATCAGGATTTTACATTTGCCATAAATGAAAGAATTTCTTCCCATTTGGAGAAGCTGAATTATTGCCTTTAGACTGTATTAAAAGAGAGAAGCTTTATCCTTAGCTAAGTTCATTTTATAAATTTGCAGAGACTTTTACAGGAACAAGACCCTAAAAAGCAAAGAGTAGATGTTGCTTTCCAAAGTCAGTTTGCATATATACCACACTTTCACCTGACAGTCAAAAAAAAACCAACCCAAAACAATTCCTTACAGCAACATTCTACATAAAAATGATAAAAAATGATGGAATCCATTGAGATTCTGCCAAAATGAGTATTTCACATACTAAATACCTGAACAGAGGCCATCACAGATAAGTTTCACTTCCAAAAGGCTT
Organism: Megaceryle torquata; assembly: GCA_024611175.1. NCBI lineage: Eukaryota > Metazoa > Chordata > Aves > Coraciiformes > Cerylidae > Megaceryle > Megaceryle torquata. The sequence goes on along the minus strand of JANIJG010004964.1, from coordinate 18,902 downwards.
ACAGTGCATCAATGAAGCCAAAGAATTTTTTTAAGTGGCTTTCCTGCTTCATTTCAGCTATTTAAGTATTTGTTAACAGAAAGCTCCTCTGCAGCTATTATGCCATATTTTTTTCCATTACTCAGTGCAAACAATGTAACTTTTTCTTTAATCACATCATACCCAACAACATTTGAGTAGTATTGCTATTAGACAATTCACTTAGAGAAAATTAATAAACATATGGAGAGATGAGGAATAGAAAAAAGCTACAATTCACTACTATTCAATTCAGAAAAAAAAAGTGTTAGTTTTCCTATTAAATGGAACTGTGTAGTACTATCTTCAGTATAATGATGTATACTAACCACTCTGTAGTTCAATCACACATGTAAAAAGGTAACCAAGATGACAACAGCAGTGTGGTGTCTAGAAACATAAAAAAAAAATAGACAAGCCAGGTAGCAGAGGAGATACCACTTACAGTAGCCCACCAGAGCCCCATATTCTCCTTATCTGGAGAGTAACAATCACGATGAAAAGTAATAAGAATTCTTCAGGGAACAGTTACTGGCAAAAGCTAAATATCCAGGCATCACTATTAAACATATACTTATTTTATCTTTGATATAGACAGTCACAGAAATGTATGTCTGGTGGAAATCATGGCTTGACTTCTAGCGTAGAGCATGTAACTCCAGTCCAGATAAAGAAGACAAGGTTTAACTAGTTTAATTCTCCACATTCTACATTCACTTTTGGAAGCAAGTAATTTGCAACATTAAACATCAACATTTTATGAACATTCAACTTATGTGGCCATAAGGTTACTCGGTTGAACAGAAACAAAAATAGTTGCTTATTTAAGTGGCAATCTTGGGAGTAATGAGAAAAAGAGAGAAACTAGCTGATCCCAGACTACCTTCCACTTTGTTGTGTGCCCCTTATTCTCTCTTTTTTCATGTGCAATTATCTTTCCCCCATCCTTGCTTATTGGAAGTGGATTGACAGCAGAGAACCAGGTCACATCAAGAAGTCAAACAGTAGGAATAATTCTGATGGACACACCTGGATGAAGCAGGATAAAGGCAATTCAATGAGTGATTAAATTCTCACTGTAACATAAAACAATATTTCTAGTAACTTTTACAGGGATTGCACTGAAATCTAGCCACAAGGAAGTATGTATCACTTTCCATGCTTGAGGAGAAGTTGAGTGAACTGAGATACTAAGAGTAGAAGATTCACATAGTTTAAAAAAAAATAAAATCTTTTTATTTCTTGGGAAAGTCAAAAGAAAAGATCAGCAGTTGAGCTGAAGTTAGAGAAGAATTTGGGTAGCGAGATGAACTGATGATTGAAAAAAGAAGATATATACTCGTCTATAAAGTAATTTAAATATAATTTAATCCTTCACTGTTTGTTATCATTAAAAAGATGAATAAACATCTTGTTGTCTGTACTGTTTCCTGGCTACTACCACTGATGAGAAAGCACACAGAGTTTAGTACTTAATTCACTATGGATAAAATTAATCGGAATACAGTAAGCTCTATCTGCATAATTAAAAAAAGCTTGTTTGGTCTTAAAATGGCCTGATCTATGACTGCCATAGGCAAAAGTGGCTGTTGGGACTGATTTTAAGATCTTAATATGTCAGTCAAGATAAAGTTGTTTAATGAATGATTGCTCTGTCTACTTTGGTCACATTTAAATGCCAGACTGGGGCTATCAAATGTGACTGTATTTATCCATGAGACAGAATGATAGAGAGGAAATGAAAAGGCTCCAAAATAAATTATTTGAAAAGTTAATTGTAAATAATATAAACTCTATATGCAAATATTAAATGTGTTTAATTAAATCACTGCAGATTTTAAAAGTTCTTTCTGGCTTCTTTGACAGGTCATCCCATGAGATTGTTTCTTGGGGATATAATTATTCAGTTAAATGATTAAATGAATGCTGTTATACGTATTAGCTGTTCTAAGTTTTTGTATGCTTAAAGCATTTTGTCAACATTCTTACTGTGGACTGATCTTATTGTGAAAGGTTATACTGAGGAAGAAGAAGAGAGTCATTAGCTGAAAAAGCAGTGTCATGGAGTTATTCTTAACTTATATTTTGAATATAATTTATAAGTTGAACACATAATACTACTGAGTCACCCAGAGCCATTTAGAAGTTTCTCTTTGGCTTAGAAACCTCAAAATGATGGCTTGAACTTGGTCATCATTCAGATCATAAAAATGCAGAGTAATTTTTACTTACTAATTTTAGAAATGATCAAAGGTGGATAATCACTGTTGTCACTTGACAGAAGTCATGACAAACAGTGATTTTAGCAATGTGTTTTAGACATTGTCTCTTAATGTCTCTTCCTATGATCCGAATCAGGCATTCACAGACTATTCACCACAAGGTGAGCTACTAATGTAGTTCTTGCTGCCCAGATGAAAAGGAACAACCTCATACAGCTCTGTAAGCTCCCTGCTTTGCTCCTTGGGGGCAGTTGTTCACTTCTGTGATTTTCCAGACAGCCACTGCCAGGAGAGACCTATTAATGACTTATATATTCAAAGAATGAGCTCAAACCTCAATTCAGCATCATATCTTGAGAGTCCCAAACTGACGCCTAATAATATGCTTCTCTTTAACAACCTGTTATTGTAAATGCACTTGGTTCACTACTTTAATTCCTTGGGCTCCCGAGTTCACTCAAGCATGGAGTTGCAGAATGTTCCAGCCAAGGCATCCCCTGACAAGTAGTTCTCAGTTTTTGACAATATGCCTAGATGGTTGTATTCCAGGTAATACAGAAGTAAGCTGTTGTATTTTAGTACTATTTCAAGTCAACTCTGCAATAGAATCATAGAATTGTCAGGGTTGGAAGGGACCTTAAAGATCATCCAATTCCAACCTCCCTGCCAATGTCAGAGACACTACCCACTAGATCAGGTTACTCAGAG
>JANIJG010004964.1:0-15854 GCA_024611175.1 Megaceryle torquata | reverse complement strand
AAAGGCGGATAATTATTAAAGAGAAAAAAAATAGTGCTTACTAGTTCCCCCAAGTCCTTTTCTTCAGGGCTGCTCTTGAGCCAGTCACTGCCCAGACTATATTGGTGCTTGGGATTGCTCCAACCTAGATGGAGGACCTTGCACTTGGCCTTGTTGAACTTCATGAGGTTGGCATGGGCCCACCTGTCCAGGCTGTAGAAATAAGTTTTTCTAGTAATAATAAAGACTTTCTCTATTATTTCAGAGTATGACAATGTCTAAAGGAGATCTTTTTCTTGACATAATTAGCTTCTTTCATGTCACTAAAAGTAAGATTGCACCAGCACTGAAAAGACAGAGTAGGATACATATTAAAAACAATGAAAATTGTTAATCATAGATGCCTCCACATACTCAAAATTGTGCTACTACAGTTGCTAGTACAAAATGATTTCCAAGATAAACTTCTTGTCAATATCTCTAACAGCTTTCCACAACAGTAGTCAAATGGACACATTCCATGATGGTTATAGTACTGAGGACTTTTTCCTCTAAGTGTCAAAAAAGCACTTCAGCTGTATTTAAGAGAGCTGTCTGATAAACTGAATGAAAATTTAATTTTTGAAATGGATACTTAAACTTGTATAGTTCAGATACCTTTAAAAGCATCATTTCATGGTTTAAATGAGCATGCCAAGGAGAGCACAACAGCCTTCTGTTAGGGCTAGGATTAAGTTAGTTAAAGAACCACAAAGTCTACATCTCCAGGCACACTGGGGCTGCAAAAGCCATGCCAAGAGGACCACAACACTGCACTAACATTTTCTATGTACTTTCAGTAAAGCTCATTTAACTATGAGAACACACTTTGCTACACTTAAAAAAAAATCAACAATTGCATTTTCATATCAGAGAGATCACTCCTAAGCATATTCCTTGGTGAGGAGAAAAAACTTCTGTGCTTCTCAGCTAGTTCTTCATTTACAACAGCTTAAACATGATTCCAAAGCAGCTGTATCTAACATAACCTAAAAACCAGACCACATATAAATGCTGTAAAACTCAGCACAGCTAAATTCTACTTTTTGCAAGTTAATATACTTGCAAAAGGCCTTCCAGTGTAGCACATATATAGTAATATGTATAGTATAGACCCATATATAGTAAGACCATATCTTGATTGCTATCAGAAATATAACTGCAGCAGGAGAGACAGGCCCACCACAGCCAGCAGGGCGACAGCAGGACTGACAGCATCCTCAGCTGCAAAACAAATTCCTCACTGCCTTACTCCAGGGTGCTTCACATGGTGGAGATCCGTCCATTGCTCAAAGACACTCTAGACCAGCACTCTGGGGTGATATTTCACTAGAAGCCTTTCCTTTATGACAACAGGAACACCATCGTGGTGAAAATGATATTTAATGTCTTTTCATCTAGCCTATGTGTAAAGACAACTTTAATTAGTATAGAGGTACAGATCTTCCAGTAAGCAAATGTCTAATATGACAAGTATGCAATTTTTTTTTTTCCTTCTTCATATAATTTATAAATGCAGCTTCTTTCTGAAAGGATTAAAAAAAATCAGCTACACGAATACTACTTTCACTATTTTAGTGTCCCCTCTCTTCAGGTAAATATATGAAATTAGGAACAATAAATTATGCAAGAGCTGATGCTGAGAAAAAAACATATCACAACTGCAAGCAGTGTAAGTTACATTACAAGCCTGTTAGAACAGCTTAATCTCTCTTTTCATTTACCATTTCATCAAAGCACCTACAGTCTCAGGTAAACAATGCCAAAACTGTATGCAAAGAGAGCATCACAACTGAGACAGTTCCTTCAGCATCTCACTCTCAGCTACCATGAGCACACTTTTTGATTTATTTATTCAGTATTTACTATCTATTTAACTCTACTGAACAACAGCTGTAATTTTTCTTTTTTATGATTGATGCTTTCTGATACATATTCCATATTTCCAGCTTGTCCACATCTGAGAGACAGAAAAGCTGTTATGCAAAACTGAAAATTTAAGGCTTTCTAGAAAATTATTAAGCAAGAGGGTTTCATGGCTTTGGCACTGGATCAAGTATTTTTGCATTTCTTTTTTGAGTACAAAGTTACCTAGTAATCTAGTGTTCTAGTATAATTTTCCTACTAGATTGGAATGAGGAGACTTCACTTTTCTCCTAATGTGTCCCCCTGGCCCCAGTTCCTTGTATTACTTTCCAGCATACATCCCTCCTGCTCATCATCTTCCCCTTTCTCTAAAGACTGCCTGTATTCCAAATATGACAAGTGCTTCTCCATATACTGCTTTCAGTAGCAATTATATTTCAATTCACATTTTCCCCAAGGATTGTTTCATGCCTATCATTTGCTCAACCCTAAAATTGCCGTTGCAAAGTGCAAAACTACAGAAGGTATTAGAAACCTTCATTTGTGCTCTGTGCATGCAGAGGACCTAAGAAGGAAAGAGAGTGAGCCCTAAAAAAGGCAATAGCAAACAGTCAGCTAAACAAAACATAGCATCACTGCTTCAGCATTCCTAAAATCACTGGCATTTCTCTTTGAACCTGAGCTGAGAAGCTCTTGTTTCCTTATTTGTTTCATTTTTAAACATTCAAAGAGCAAAGAGACTTTCTGACTACGCAGGACACATCATGCAATGCTTATCTGGCTTTACTAATTAATCTATTCTCTTCTCTACAAGAAAGGATTCAGGACAAGAGATTGCTGTCACAAGCTGAATGAATTGACAGGAGAGAGCACTCCAGACCCTCAGTACTGGTAAATTTTACCAGTGACAATAAGATCACTACAGCAGTGACCATGATTTTTGTTCTAACTTGAAAATAAATGAGTCATCAACACATAGCCAGTTTACACATAGTCTTCAACTATCATCACATCTCCTCTCAAAAATGAAATGCAAGTAAAAAGCTTTTCCTCCCATCTGCAGTCCACTGAGCTGTCCACTCTACCTCTAATGAACTTCTCTCTTAGCAGTACTGTACACTGTGCATTACAAACTGCAATTTGCACCCTTTAAAGAAAAAAACTATTTAATGCATTTTCTCCCTTCAAGTTACATAAAGATATAACAAATGCTGTTTATGAAGAATAGATATAACTGGAAGAAACTCTTTTTTACTTTAGAATTTAATTGAAGATGACCAATTATAAAATTTAATTTCCACTATCATCTGTCTTGAATATTTATCTTATCTAGCAGTTATTTTATTCACAATGGAAACCTTTTATGGCTTTTTTTTGTTATGCTATTCCGAGTCATGAATAATGTGCACTACACTGGATTAAATTTGTATGGAAAATAGGCTATGCTGTCTTATGCCTGAAATTAGATGCAGCTAACTTAATTTTGTTGACATCTAAAAGAAAGTGAGCTTTGTTTAAAAAAAAAAATAAATAAATTCACTTTAAAATCTCAGAATATTTCACTTGGTATCGTATCTGTCTAAAATGTGAAATCTACCGGAGCTTAAACAGCAATTTACTGGAAATCAGAACAGGACACCTGGGGTATCCCCTGCCTGCTGATTAAGACTGAATATATTGAGTATTTAATAATGTTATGAGTGTTTAGTGTAGTTCAAAAAGCTGCTATTTTTAAAAAAAGCTGGAAAATTCAGGCTTGTGTTTATCCACAGATAGAAATTTCAATGTAGTGCAACAACCTCAAAAGTTACATACTTCAGTCACCAAAAAAAAAGAAGGTCATGGGGTAGAGAAGCACAGATTCCCAATTATGAGGCTGTTCCAGTAAACTAGATTTACTGAAAGATAAAACAGAGGATGTACATACAGCAGGGCAAAGAAGTCCTCTTTTCATTATTGTGAATAAAACAAAGGAATTGCCACTATTTGCACTTCAAAAACATGACATTTTCACAAAATCAGAAGGGCTCTAGATTGCGTAGTACTCAGATCATTATTTGTAGAAAAAAATATGTCAATATATGCAAGCCTCTAAACTTAATATGATTTTATCTTAATTATCGATAATCTCTGATCTTAAGTCAGTTCAAATTATTGTGGTGGATTCTCAACATTGAAACGCTAGGCACATTTTCTTGAAAACATATTTTGACACTTCATATTGTTCCCCTATATTTTTTTCCTCTTTTAACATACACTTTCAGGTTTAACCCCACCAATGCTTAAGTTCATATCAATCATTATATACAACTATGAATATGTTAAAAACAAGAATTTTTGGGGAAAGAACCGTATTCTATTCTCTCCCCTCTTATGTCTGAACAAGTCTGAAATTCTGTTATTGAAGCGTACTGATGAGAGTTCAAAGAACTTCTAACAGTTTACAAAGTGAAAATAAAACCTCTGCAAAGTGCACAAAATTCAGTCAGACCTGCTACTGAAAGAGAGGTGTCAACTTTTAGGTCATAATAAGACAAAGTAGGCCCTTGATAATACTGCTACATGTAACACCTTCATACATGTTAATCAAGAATGACAAGGTGCATAAATGCATGCATCACATCCAAGCAGAGTAAAATGTTTCATGCCACCATATTGCCACTGAAGTATTTTTACAAACTCAGACGTTGAGCACACAAGGTGATACAAGCTGCTGGCCTTTGAGAAAGAGAATACTGCCTTAGTCAGTGTTAAGGCTCAGCTGACAGAAAATTGGCTGTCCATTCTAGAAAACCACCTGCAAATAAACTGTAGTGACTATAAGTCATCACTCATAAACCCCAGAAGTGTGTTCTTTAAAGTTACAGAAAAAAAATGTATACAATTACTAGCACAAAATAAATATTAATATTCATTTTCTATTAGAGAGTCATATGTCATACAAGCAACAGAGATCTGAAATACAGATTGGGTGACAGTCACAAGGATTCAATAGTGCCTGTGTTCAGCAGTGCTATAATCCAGTGCAAATTAAAGGTTCATGAATACCCCCCATCAAGTCTGCGTGGAATTCACCCACATTCCTGCTTGCAAAATCAAACACATGACTTTGTCCATCATTCTGATTATGTCAACATAAGGAGCTACTACTTTTTTCTCTTTTTTTAAGATTTCTGTAAAAAATGAACATTATGCACTGTACTAAAAAAAAAAAAACAAAACACACACACAAGAAAAAAAAGCCCACCACAAGTGGGCAACACAGTTGTCCAAGTAGTACATGTCACAAAAGAGAAAAAAAAAAGTAAGAATAACTATTTCACAGCTTGGTACATGGAGACTGGCAGAGTTTCAGGGAAAGCACCCAGAATCTTCATTCCTCACTTTGTAAGTCTAGCACTGTAGGACCTGTTCCACTCAGTCCTGTTCCAGTGTTTGAAGGAGAGCTCTCAGTGCTCATTATTTTGCTTCTCTGAATATACAGGTCAAGAAAATCTGCTATGATGACAGTTGATGAGGCTATTCACTAACTCAATAGAAGCCTTCCCATTGATTTCTAATGATGATGGATAGACTCATTAAACTGTTTAGCTTTAGACAGTTACCTGCAAAGTGACATCTCATACACTGATCATGTAGATAGAAAACACACTAACAGTTCTGTTTAAACCTGCAATGTTACATTGCAGTGACAGCATTAAGGTGGCATGCTGAACAATTGATCAGTATCACTCAAACAGTGCATGCTTACTCACTGCTTTTAACTTGGAATGTAAATTAAAGTGAAAATGGATTTTCTTCATAGGCAGAGAAAGCCTCTTACCTGACAGGCTTGTTGGGAGAAACTAAAGGGATAGTGTTTCCACCTACTTGTGTGTCAATGGTCCCTTGGTAATCTCTCTGTGGCACAATCTTCTGGCAAGCCTTGCAACCATGATATACATGGTCATGATATACTGTGATATATGCATCTTTTGCATTGCTATAATGTGTCCATTCACTAGGACAGCCTAATAGATCTCTAATTTACTCATTTGCACAGCAAAATAGAACCCAGAGCAGTATGAGTGAAGGACCTTGGGTGGAACCTACTGCAAAGAACATCAAATCACAGTTGCCTCTTTGCACAGCACCTGCACTCACTCCAAGAGAAGGTGAAAAATATTGAAAAGTGTGTCCGTTACTACCCAGAATAGACACTGCCACTCCAGTGACACTTGACATAGCTGTCCCTAATGATTAGCTGCACTGAATGATTGAACATGGGGAACAGTCCCTTAGAATGGCCAATCCCAGAATGATGGCCCATCACCCTTCTCCTCATGGGGTCTGCTGCAATTCCCCTACAAGAACTTAAAGCAGCCAGACTATGCATCCTCTGGGATACCACCACGCTGATTGTTTGGACTCATCTCAGAGCAAAAGCTGAAGTCAATTTTCTTTTCTACTTGTACAATCGGGGAAAGGAAATTATGGTTGTGCCTCTGTCAGATGTTTTTTGACACAAAGCAGCATACGCAGTCTAGGCAGGTGGAGTATTTATCAGCCCTTCAACTCACAGTATCTAATGGCAGCTGTAGTACATAAAGCAAAAGCTGTCAAGAGTACTTCTGGATAAGAAACAAAACTATCTGACAGCAAGGTGCTTCGCACAGTTCAGTACAAACACATGAAACACAGCACACACATGTTTCTAAAAGAGTAACTCTGGCTGACATCTTGTCACAGTCTGACCAGCTTTTCCCCAAGACAGAGCACAGATACAACCAAGGTGCCACTCTTCCCTCCCACATGCCCACTGGAAGCAGCAAGCCCAGGTAGCAGAAACACCTTTTATTGGGATGGCAGAATACCATCTCACACAAACCCCTGCTGCAACCACCCTGTTCATGCACCCCACACTGCCGCAAGCCTACAGCCACAGCATGGATTACGAAGGTACCTCAACAGCACAAGGCTCAGAATTTGTATTTAGTATAAAGAAGCATTAGATAAATACCACAGTAGTGTGACTGGGTTAACATCTCCTTGTAACATATATTCACAACATTAAGTATCCTCTGCTATTATCAGATTTCATAGTACCAGTCCACTTATTTACATTTATATAAACAGAATGAGCAAGAAAAACTAACAAATAGTTAACAGACATGGAAAGCGAGGCCGTATTTTTCACTGTGGTGTTGGTTGGTCCCCTGTGCAGAGCTTTGAATTTTAGCAGGCTTTTTAAAATTATATTCTCTATATGTTTATAAACAAGTTATTTTAAAGTATTAGACTTCCGGTAATAAAATTAGAAATAACAGTTATCTATGAGAAGGGTTATTTTTTTTGTGTGAAGGTGGCCAGTGCTGCTTCTCATGACAATTGAATTAATACTGGATTAAATTCTGAATGTTGATGACTTTTGGCCTCCCAGATTTTTTAATTTCCTAGTTCAGACATCCATATCTGTGCACTTAGTTTAAGATGTTCTTCTGTAGAGATGCAGTGTTGCACAGTCATTTTTCTGAACTACATCCTGATGTTATAAAGACTATCAATAGTCAAGCTGTCACAGTCTGACCTAATTTAGTCCCTTCCCTCAAGACAGATTTAGCTATATCTAAATCACCCTTAAAGACACAATGCCCAGTGCAGTCTACTTTAACTCTTGATTTGAAAAAGGGGTTTGCTATCATCTAATCATACGTGTGAAGTGTAATTCCACTAATTAATTTGTTCTCCAACTCATAGCACATATATCTTCTACTATTTTTTTGTCACAACCCTGTATGCACCTCACCTGAAGACTTACAAGACCTCTACCTGTTCCCTCCTCTTCTAACTAGAGTACATCCTGCTCCAACACATCTAGTCTTTCCAGGCCAGCAATATCTTTACAATCTCTGATCATTTTTACTGCTCTCCTCCTCTCAGCAATTCCAATTAGTCCATCTCTTTCACAGAGCTGAGGCCAAACCAGGAAACGATCCCCAGTATCTAAAACTTACCTACACACAGCCTTTCAAAATGTTCACACGAGACTGTTGGTTCATGCTCACTTGTCATTCATAATACCTAGACCATTCTCAAGATAGCTGTCAATAAATGATTCTGTACTTCTTGCTTTCTGTTAAATAGATTCAGATGGAAGGTGTAATTAGGAATAAAAGCACTTTGTAATAGTACAGTAGGTATCTTCTCTCTCACATCTGATACATCTGTACATATATACTTGGCAATTTTGCAGTTAGTACCCTTTCAGAAAGGAAAGGAAGTTTTAGAAGAAATTGGGAAAAGAAAAAAAAATTTTAGAAAATGTTTAGACTTTGGATTTACAATTGGAAATTCAAATGTAGAATTTGCAGTCTATTTCAGAGGACAGTATTGTCACTTAAAAATATCTTGATGATGTATTTGCTGTTTCACATTCATATATAAAAGGCCATATTAAAAAAAAGGTCATATAGCCTTACAGTTCAGTAAAATTTAATTCACTTTAGATGACCTTCATGTGTTAGAAGCAAGATTACTCAAGTCTTATTGGCTTGTACTTCCCTTATGAAACTTTCCTAGTGTTTTGAGATCATATGTAGTAGTACGTAGAGAGCTGTATTTCTGATGGGCTCTCTTTTGTGAATCCAGCAGCTATGCAGTGTAAAAATATATTTTTGTGATTTCATGCTAGTCCTAGAAACTGTACTTACTTTTTTTGGTGCTTTTTTTCTGGTACTGCTGGCACTAACATAGTATACGTTCAGATCTGATGACAATCCTGCAATTTAAAATACTTCTTTCAGACACGTGGCACTGAAAAAGAAAGCTATTTTTGTAGCCAAAAACCTGGCTGGAGATAATAAACTTAATGTCATTAAAACAGTAACAGTCAAATTTAATATATCTATTTTCAGTATAACTGTTTATGCTGAAGCCATCATTTATGTTTATGGAGGAGTAATGGTAATATATAGATAACACAGTAGTAGTTGCAATTCTAAACATATGTAATAGCAGCCATTATCAAGATGATTCAATATGGTACATGTGTGCAAACCTGCAGTTACGCACAGCAGTTCAGCAGTTGTCAGATTATATTGAAAATAATTTAAAAGCTACATCAGAAGATTCTGCATGAAGAAATTATGTCCTCTGAATATATGCACAAAACACTGTAATCAATTCAATTGCATGATCACAGGTTTTCCAGCAAGCCTCCACCTTACTCGGTGTACAGGTCATCTAACATTACAGTCACTTTTAAAAGACAAATTATGAAATTGTTTGCATTCAAAATTCAATTTTCAGAACATGGCATTTCAGTATGCTCCAGAAACATGGTCAGAAAAGACCTGTCCTTAGTTTATCTTTCAGATAGCTTTTCACTATGCAAAACCAGTTTCCATCTAATTAAATTGCTTTTTAAAAGTTCTTAATTTATTAAACTGCTGAGTCCTTGAGCCATAGGAATATTCCCCACCTCTTTTTTTCAGATACTGCCCTCCTATGTTACTTTTAAGTTATTTATAAATACATTTCTCCTGAAGCCTCTATCAGCAGGGCACCTTCACATGTTGGAATTTAATGAGGCTCAGGCACAAGTCATGAGTCCCTGAAGAAAAGTGTTACCTGATCTGCTTCATTTATTTTTACCAATAATCATACCATTACCTACAGCTTCTGTTTTTAATTAGTAGTATCTAATGATTAGCACTGGCCAATTTGCATCTAATTATGTCCCCTGAAAAATTAGAAGTGGATGAAAAGGCTGAGTGCAATTAATCATTCTGCAACGTGAATTTGCTTAAATATCAAGGATGAATGTGTCATACGTCCTAAATAAGATTTCATTGAAAACATACACTGTCTGGTTATGAAGGAAAAGCATGACACTTCCCATGACAGTAAGAAATCAGGATATTAAACACTACAGAATTACTAAACACATTCACACATCCTTTTAATAAAAATGAAAAAATTATATGACAGGTATCTAATTATACTCTGGATTCACATACTACAGAAAAAATTAAAAACAATAAGGAAGATAATATTTTTATGATCTTAGCCTTGCCTGAGACCAAGTATAGGTTTAGTATGTGGTCTTTAGAATTGCCTTATCTTTCATTCTTAAGAAGGTTGGTTTTAGAAAATATTCCATTCCAGCTTCAAAGCAACTACTAAATGCTATGTAGCAATGGGATATTTTTCACCACCAGAACATCTTTAAGAAAACATTTACCAAAGAAAAAACTTTAAAGAAAAACCCAAACCATAGCAACCAAATACACAGAGGAGAGGAGGGAAAAAAAAAAAAACAAACCCACAAACCCAACACACAACCATCAACCCACCACAAACAAAGAACCAAACCCCTAACCAGAACCACACCACAAACCAATACATTTTTGTATGATGTCTTCAGCTTTTCCCCAATTTTTAGAGGCTGAACTTGAACAGTCAGTATCACAAACTATGAAAACAGGGTGCTTTTAATGAAGTGTTCTCTTCTGTCTCACGCACCTCATCTCTCTGAAAAACTCTGAGGAGACCTCAGATAAATATAGTAATATTAAATAACACTGGTGAGGTTTCTTCCTTTTTCCTCCATGATAGTGAAATTATTTTGTCCCTAAGATAACTTGGAGATAAGTAAAATAACTTGACAATTATTCTAAAGGTCAGTACTTGTATAGCAACTTGCAGGTATAAAACAGAGCAGCAATCCTCTAAGCTTAATGTACAAAACTAGACCTATTACACTATGTTAATTAATTCCTTCATCCCAAATTTTTAATATTAATGTGATGTTTAAGATATAATAAAGTTAACGGAAATCTTTTGGAAGAAGATAACAATGAAAATAGAGTTAAAGACAAGTGAAGATCCTTAATGACATTGGATATACCTTTTCTAGCTTTTAACACACACACACAAAAAAACAAAACAAAACAAAAAACAAACAAACAAACAAAATAAAAATAAAAACCAAAACACCACAACACCAAGGCCATAACTTGCACCATCTTGGTTTTGCCCAAGAAAAAAAACGAAGTAGAGATCCAAATGAAGGACCCATTTCAGCAGCACACAAACTAGTAGTTTCTGCTTGCATTCCCCACCTTTTTCATATCTTTTCTTGTTCTTCTACTTCAACAATTTTTCCAGTTCTTAGGCTTACTGTCAGGAGTTGCTTGTTCTTCATAATACCTGGGGCATTACTTTCTTCTCTTTATTATTTTACTCTTGCATCCCACTTTCTCTTTAGGACAGTGCAATTTTTAACCTATCAACATTTTGCACTGCAAAATGGGAAGCTGGGAAGAATGGGGTAGGGATAGATTATGCTGTACGTGTTAACTGGTTGGCTGTTCCCCCATGCGGTAGGTTCTTGTATTCCTTATGCCAGCCACTCCACAATTTGTGTGTGTGTGTGATATACAGTGCTTGTCATCTCTGCTCCCACTCTGGGTGAAATCATCAAAAATCTCCAAGAAGTTTTAAGAAGTGTGGTTTGCCAGGACAACTGCTTTATTTTTGAACGTGAGATTCATTTATAGATGCTATACTGAAAAACATTGCAACAATACTTGAATTCTGACCATCTGCAAGGAGACCAAAATGTTAGAAGTTATATCTAAAAGAATACAGTGCATTCATTCTCCTCCTCCTCAGGACCATCAAGTTTCAATCAGGATGGACTCATTATTGTGCAGTATTGGGTTACATTTCATGAAACAACCTGCAATAGCCACCAGCACAATCACAGTTTCAGGCATAACAAAATGCCAAGTTTTTTAGTAGAAAAGTTTTCATCCTAATTCACTAAAGCTGGATGAATTAATTAATTCAGTCTTAGATACTGTAATAACATCATTAAAAAAAGAAAAATCTGTGAAAAAACACAATTATTTGTGCATTTTGCTAGTGTTATTTCTTTATGAATTTAACATCTGCATGTTTGCCTAACCCAACCAATTGGCTGAGGCTATTTGACACTCTTTTTGAAGTCCACTGATCTAACTAAAATTGAATATGTTAACTCATTTAATTTCCCATTCACCACCATTTAAGAAATTAAATCTACAAAAAATGCATTTTATGAGCAAAGGCAGACAGTAGTGCAGCATGACAGCAAAACCTGTAACAAATGATGTTTAAAGATGGCAAGCAAAATATATACTATCAGGAAACAAATGCCATCAACTCATACAACAACAACAACAACAAATCACCCTCCATACTACAGCAATGAAGTATCATTTTGAATTAAACTTATTTCAGCAAGAATCAAGAGAAAATCTTAATGAATTATGTGATTTCTTTCAAAGCCCTTCCTCCTTTGAACACCACAGCAATGTTGTGCCCTGTGGCTTTCAGGAACAGTCACAGTTTTTTGGGGTCTGTGATATAAATGTGAAAAACAGTCCCAAAATATGTATCTTATTGTTAACATTATGGTTTATACACTACTAAGTGTACATTACTAACAGACTTTGATCTTCAGGCATATTTAGTCCAGTCACTCTTTGACAACGATGACATCATAGTGAAAACAAAGCATGAGAAGATTTTGACTCTCAGAGGTGAGTGACCCAAAGAAGGTGTGATTTGAAACAGTACCACAGAGTGTTATTCTAAAGCACCTCATACTTCTCTCCCTGCATTCCTCATAGATGATCAGTTAAAGAACGACTTTTCAAATCCTACTGTTCAGCATTTCATCTGTTTCCGAAACAAAGTCTTGTTGGGGCCTCACTGTTATATAACCAGTCTGGCCTTATTTGAAATACTTATCTTCCCACTTACACTACTTCTACTGTATATATTCTCTCATTTCTGATAACATCAATGACCTTCCTACCACCCCAGTGCACACGTTGTGACATCCCCGATCCACTCTCCTCAGAGAGCCAGAACATGAATATCCAAGTATTTGGTATGTATCTAAAACTTGCATTTTTACTGCCAAAACTTGCTGTATACAAGTCTGACTATCTCTTACCTTACCTTCCTAGAGTTCAAACTAAACACAGTTTGCACAGGGCTGTTGTTTCCCAGTACCCACTGTTTCAATTGCCACTCCACTGGCATTCACACCATTGCTCCCTTCTTCCAGGTATATTAAGTTCAAAACTTGTTCTCTTGTTTTTGAGGCCTTTCCTAATTCTGCGTAATAGCTCTCCTATTGCACTGCCCACTGTGCCAAATTATTTAATGCCCTCTATTCCTTACTTGCCTATTTATCCCACAACTCTTATGTCATTTCCATACGGAAACAGTTTCTTCTTTGCAACTAACCTTCAGGCTTTTGCTGCTGTGCTAACAAGTTAACTGTATAAAATATTATAATAAAATCAATTACAGGACAACAAAAGCAGTGTTCAATTGAATGTTCAGCTGAATGGATGGGAATGTTCTCCTCTGCTAGTCACAATGATTTTCATACACTTCTTTCCTTGTCTTGCACCAATGTGCTTACTGCTTATTTAGATAAGCTTGTTATGCAACTATGTTAAACTTTGCAGATACTTAGAAAAGAGACTTTCAGCCCTATAAATTCCCTAAGTATGGGCAGACAAACCAGCTACAAGAAGTTAAATTGGGATATAATGTTATCATAGAGCATTGACACATCAGAACCACCTTTGTGCATACGGTATCAGAAACCACCCTCAGTTTAGCCTGTGATAGACTGCCCATATGTCCAGCCCCTCAAAAATAACTTTTGTAAATCAGTAGAGGGAAATGAATTGGACATTTCAGGAAGGATTGCATCCTCTAACTTTTCAGAACACACATTTCTGCTAGTAATTAAATTATGGGTGAAAACACATATTAAATGAAACATAGGGATAGTTTGGATTATTTGCAAGAGAAAAGGGATTTATTTAAGCTCTACTTAATCAGTAGAATGAGGTGTCTATTCAGTCTTCCTCTAAGGAAAAAGTTCACGACAGAATCCATACGTGCAAGCCATTAGTGCTGTAGATGCTTTTGCTAGGCATTCTCCACAACTAATAGGCCACACAAGTAAGCAAAATGTAGTATGGCAGGCTCATTCAAGGGGAGTGAGTTTCGGTACTAATAAAGAAGTACCTTTACTTCATGTTGCTAGAGAAGATAAGGAGGCCATGTAATTGTATCTCTCACATTTTGTACTGGTCCTTTTACTCTTTAAAACTTTTTGTTAGGCCTTGAAACTAAAATGTGGGCATCAACCACATCTATATCAACAGCTGAAATAAGGAGTGGTGAACTTGCAAGGGAGTAATGTCTCAGTAAATTTTCTGGCAAATTTAAAAATGCAGACTAATCTATATATATTCCTAAAAATTTCTAATAATTTCTAGTGAGAGTTTAACTATTAATTTTTCACGAGTACTTGATGTCATGAAGAAATTAACTCTTCATGCTTATTTTTGATTCTAGGTAGAACAACCAGGATTATAAACCCATTTAAGTCACTTGATCACTATTACTTTTTCTGCAGTAGAAAAATTAATACTGATAACTCAGTATCAGTGCAAGCATTAGGTTAGACAAAGCCAAGGCAGTGTCGATATCAAGAGGGCAAGTCTCCTCTAGCCACTTTAAACAAAGCCAGACCTTTATGCTCTTATTGTCTTTGCTCATTTTATGAAGAATTTTACTGTCAACTCCTAACCCCAGCAATGCAGCTGTGCAATGCTTTTGCACTTAAGCAGTAGCAACATAGCCCAGGAACAACACATTTATTGCATGTATTTCTTTGTTTGGTACAGTAAGAAGTGAGGGGTGTGAGGCAGATGTCATCTTCACTCAGAAGTGCAGAGCAGCTGAAACTGAAGCAATAGAAAGCAGTAATATATTGCTGATAAAAACTAATATTGAGGTACTGGCCTCCAGAATAGAAAGTAAATGGGGGAAGGAATGTATTTTGGTGGCCAATGTTTCCTGAGGCTACTTAGGAGGAGCACAGTATATCACTTGCTTGGGGCTGTATTTAAAGTCAGTATTTAGCCTGTAGGCAGTGAAGGCTGCATCTCTCTACATAAATGTATTTAACAACATAGCTGCTTTTTTCTGATATTGTTTATAGAATCAAATGAGGCTGTGGACTAGGACTTCTTTGGACATCAGTACCCAAAAGCAGGAGTCAGTAGCAGAGCAAAGAACAGACCCTGCAAATCCAGCTTCTCCCTTCTGCTCTGCCCCAGGCACTGCCAAGTGCCTCTCTTCCTGTTGCCCCAAAAGGGAGCAGACAGGCAGATGGGGATGGATGGCCGTGTTGCTGGCACAGACAGCAGGAATGGCTCCAGAACCGACGGGCTCCGGGGCACCTGCTTTTTTCCTTTTGAACAGGGGGTTTCCTCAACACAGGGGGACCCAGAGAGACAGCAAAGAGTGGCAGAGTCTGCAGCTCCCACGGGCATACTCATGAGAGTGACGCAGCCGGGAGACCTTGCTGGGAAGCCACAGGAGATTTAAATGTGGTGAAACTGGAAGCGCCGACATATCGCAGGAACTGAGACAGCTACAGCTGGCTCGGCAAAACACCTCCAGCAGTGCACACATAGGGGCTGGGCAAACAAATAAAATAGAATAAAAAAAATAGACCAAATAACCAACTAACCAAGACCTACAATAAATCAGTACTACTACAGTCCTAGAAAAATGGTCTCCACATAGCAAAAGAAGGCTTGATGCTGGACAGGATAGAGGTGGGAATTCAGAGCTCCCACAGAAGAACATGATGGTTCAGGTTGCAGGATGCAAGGAATGCCTCAGCCTCTCCCTAGTAGCAGGGAGCTGTGCACAGTGTGAGCAGGTTGATCTTCTCAACTGAGCAGCACAGCTGCAAGGTGAGGTTGAAAAGCTACAATCTTAAAGTCAAAAGGCTTAGGAGCATCAGGGAGGCTGAGGAACAGATCAACTGGTGGAGCCAAGCTCTACTTGTCCTGAGACTGAAAAGGGATCACCCATTAAAAATTACTGAGGGTCAGGTACCC
>JANIJG010004963.1:165651-177823 GCA_024611175.1 Megaceryle torquata | reverse complement strand
TCCAGTTGGCTGAGCAGGTCTTTCACTACTATTTCCTGGATTGTGAGGGGATTATTCTGATCTCCATCCCTATCTTCTAGCTCAGGGGACTGAAGACCATGAGGATAACTGGTCTGACTATTAGAGACTGAGGCAAAGAAGGCATTAAGCACCTCAGCCTCTTCCTCATCCTTGGTAACAATGTTCCCCCTCGCATCCCATAAAGGGTGGAGATTCTCCCTGGTTCTTTTTTTGTTGTTTATATATTTGTAAAAACACTTTTTACTATCTCTTGCAGTGGTGGCCAGGCTGAATTGTAGTTTCATTACCTGCAAATTCCATTACTGCTGAGCTCTCTGCTGGCCTGGGAGCCCTCTGCAAAACTTGTCTTTCAAAATCTTTTGAGAGACAAGGAGTAGATGTAAGAAAAGACATTATTTTCTAAAGGAAATGTTAACCGTCAGTTGCCTCTGAATGTAGTAAAGGAACCGAAATACAGAGTACTGACTATGGCCATCTGGAACATGTGGACTGAGTTAATGGGAGGACAGAAACCATCCATGTATGTAAGGATTTAATTCAGTCCTGCAGCTGAACAGTTTCACAGTTGGAATAATTTTTTAAGAAAGCAGGCTTATCGTTCCCCTTTCCACAATGGGAAACAATCTGTCTCCTTTTCTGCCTTTCTTTCAGCTTCTCTTTTTCTCCCCATTGGTGGCTATTTCATTCCCGTGTGGACCAACTAGTATAAAATCCTCTGACTGCAAAACAGAAGACCACAGCAGAGGTACAACTGGCAACAAGTGCCAATTCTGTCATTTCCACCTCTGTTTCTTTCTCTCCATGAGTCAAGCTCTTGCTCCCTGCATCCACACACGCACACAGCACAGCACACTTTTGCATACATTTTGTTAAAGCAGCTGAAATTCTCAGTGAGTTTCTAGCCCAGCTTTCACTTTAATGCTACTCTCTTGTCCTGAAACATGGAATTTTCCTGTAGCTTTTCTCTAGGTAGTTCCAAAATACCACCACTTCCTAACTGCACCATATGGCTATGAAGGGACAGCCAGCCATAGGTCGCACTCAGACAATTTCCAGCAAAGTCTTAGCCTCTGCAAATAAACATTTGAGAACCCTTTATTAACACTGCTATTCACATTTAAGTTAGGGGGTCACAACCTCAAATAACAGACAACATTTGCCAAGGAGGCAAAAGACAAGATTGGCAGCCTAGCTGAGGTCTAAATCTCCACTGTATTTCTCTGGGTTATGGCTTCAAAGCCTTCATGTTCCTTTTTTAGCTAATTAGCTTTATACACCTACTAGTCCTACTACTAATTTCCCTTCTTTAATTCTAACAGCCCAGCTCAGTATTCTCAAATGCACTTACATAGGAAGAGGTAACTGTGCAATGACAAATCTGTCCTTTTGTTGTTCATGTAATTCCATCTTTCACAGATGCCAGTCTTCAGTATCGCATGGAAGATAAATCATCATCTCCCAGGAGTCCATAAGAACAGAGCCAAGAAGCTTATACACTTGAGACCTTGTTTATCTCCAGTTCTGATGATTAACATGGTGAGCAATGCACAGCAAGGAGAGACTGATGCAATCTGGGTTAAAACCAGTGTTCATTAGGCAACAGTAATGACCCTCCCTCCTTCACGAGAAGCACAGAGATGCTGTGGGTCAGAGTGCTGCTTTACTCGTGTCTTTTATTTCACATGAGATAATGCTGGTGAAAAGCACTACGCTGACAGCCTTAGAGATAGAAGACCACCATCTGCATATCACAGGTAACCCAGGAAAGCAATAGTGGTGATCGAACATCTGGCAAACATGACCAAGGGGGTAGAGTCTGAAGGGAATGCAGGGTGTTTAGCCTCCAGGAAGCTGGAAGGAGATACAGAAGTCTTCAGACATGTGAAAAGAGGCTACAGAAAGACAGGCAATAAGCAGTTCTACTTGGTCACAGGAACAGGACAAGAAACAAGTCTGAACTGATTATGGTCAGCCTTAGGAAACTGTATCCAGTTTGTCTATGCTAACTGCAGAGCTTCCAGGCAGAACAAGTGGTGCAAATATCTGGTGGCAGAACGGGTGTCAGTATGGCGGGTCCTGCCTCCATGCAGGGTGATGGCCTGCCTGGCAAGTGAAGATCTGATCCAGGCCTTTTTCTTGTGACTCTCAGATGCCATCATTATAACCTTTGCTTTGTTAATGTGCTTGTACCCTCAAATGGAGACGCCAACACTGAAGTTTATGGACTATCTCCCCGTCCATACCATTCCATGATCATACTGCTCGAAGTGCCAGCAGAAATGCTAACCAGTGCAACTTGCACTTTAGTGCTGTTGGCATCTGACAATTTGCAAAAGAACTGAGGTCAAGTAATGCACTATATGGAAAGTAATCATTGCAAAAAGCCTGAAACAAACAAGAAGGAAAAGGAATCACTTAAAAAAAAAAATGGCCCATAATGCAACAAGGGAGTGTTAAAGGACACCTGGACTATAGGGGTATTCAGTCCACAGTTTGTCCCAAAAAAAATTGCTCTGCAAGAACTTCTCTGAATCTGTCTATAGCCTTATCATAATTTTAGCAACTCCAGGTAGCTCTGAACTGCACTTGATGGCTATGAACCATAGTCCTTCCCTTGTGCCCAAGTTATGTCCCTGGCACCTTAAATATGAAGTGTAAGTACCTACAAGCCAGTAGGTACAGCTCAGCTTTACCCCAGCCCCTGGTTACAAAGACTTGCTGGCCCCTTTCCTCAACAGATGTAGTCGGAGAGACTTTAATGATCACTTGCAGTTGGAGGAACAGTGGCCAGCAGTGGAAAAGCTGGGTACACTTACCCATGCATTGTGGACTGTGCAATGGGAAAAAAAATGATGGCAACATAAAAAAAGCAATTAGCTAGAGCTCCCATTTGATTCCAGAAATGTTACCATCATGTGCTCCTGAAAGCGGAGTGTTAGGAAGGAATAGTC
Source organism: Megaceryle torquata (assembly GCA_024611175.1). Lineage (NCBI taxonomy): Eukaryota > Metazoa > Chordata > Aves > Coraciiformes > Cerylidae > Megaceryle > Megaceryle torquata. The sequence goes on along the minus strand of JANIJG010004963.1, from coordinate 174,851 downwards.
TCTGTGATCTCTGGACCAAATTCCTCTGGCTTCCAGACATCATATTCTGCCTTCTGACCACATTGTGTTGGAAGAAACTTGAGGAAAACATAAAGATGTTGGTGTCAGTGACAATGGTCTCTTTGCTGAGAATGATGAAAAATAAAGAAGATGGCATTGACACATCATGACTACGGTGATGATTATATTGCCTGGAGTTAAACAGAGAAGAGGATAAATCAGTCTTCTGTCGCTGACAGGCACGACAAGAGGGGTCTGTAAAGCACATGTAAGTGGCACTCAATTTTCCATTTTGACTATTTCTCCTCATCCAAGTTTCCCCACCTCTGAAGTTGTCTCTGAGTGCAAAGAGTAGTGGTACTCTCTGCTCAAGGATAAGCTGACAAAGTTAATTTGCTTTACTTGCTCCCAAACCCCTGATTCATCCACTGCATCTTAAAAGGCAGTTACTAAGCCACTGGTCTAACTAAGACATTATTGTTATTAAAGCAGAGTCTTTGGCATTGTGGTGCAAATTAGCATAACGGCATCACACCCTGTGGGGGCATTAAAACAACTGCTTTTATCGTTCCAGTTTCAGTCTTCAGAGATGGAAGCCTCCGATTGTAAAACTGCTCTCAAAAGTCTCATTGAAATTATCCTGCTGTGTCCTATTAGAATGAACCAAATTCCAAAGAACAAATCTGTGATTTTCTTTAGATAATACCAAAAAGATCCAGCATGTCCTGTCTCTCTTTAAAAGTTAACTCATTTACAACTAACCTGGTTTTCCAGTTCTGTAAATCCATTCTATCACGAAATGATAATCTGGTTAGTTACAGTGACTTGCAGCAGGCAAAAAGCCAGTATGTAAGTGGTTGGTCCTGCACTTTGTAAACTGCCTAAAATGCAAACTGAAATGATACTGGTACACAACTTCAAGGGAGCAAGCTCCAAATCAGCAATTTTTCAGTTGCTAAATAGTTCTATCTTATGCTCACACACGCCATCATCCTTTTGTTTTTTGCAAAGAACAGGAATTCCCTCCTCTGAGTGCATGAATGTGAGGGTGCCTGCTACACAGTGAGACTGAGAGTTCCCTGCTTACAGGAGGGACCAAGCCTATGTAAATGCCTTAACTACACCATACAACTGGGGAAGGAGTTCCAGCTCCAGTTCTAATGACAAGGTCATTAGAAAGGCATGGTCTACTTCAATTACCTGGAAGTAAACTACTTCATTTGCAGACATACCGGACAATAGTGCAGATACATGAGTTGGTTCTGTTTAGCTCTATATAGATCCAACCAGCTTACCATCTGGGGTAACCATCATGCAAACACACCGTCCTGCTTCCAGACCAAGGCTGAACCTGTGTATGTGCTCAGCACCCATTTGTTACATACAGAGCTCAAAAAAAGGTTTTTCTCTACCCAGTCGGTCATGTAGAGGATCCTTCCTTTCTGTGCAGAACACCTCTCTGCTGCTGGAGCAGTCAAGAACTCTTTAAGCACCAAAGTTCACCCTGCAGGATGAGGCCCCTCCTAACTCCCTTCCCAAGGTACACTGTGCTCTCTTTAGGGAACTATTCCAGCCCAGCTGTTCTGGGAAGTGGGACATCCACCAACAAGCTTCCTGTCTCACTGGCTCTGGGAATCTCTAAGCACTTGCTTTTCCCGGGGTAGAAGGTACTAAGCAGGACAGACCAACAACCTTGGTCAAAGACACTCAGGCTGGGTCTGGAGGTGGTTTGCTTTTGAGAGTGGAAACTGTGTGGTTTTCCATACCTGGAATTTGTGTTAATGAGATATTGGGGACTTTTCAGTATACAATTTGCATTGATACATTGGTGCAATTAATAGAATAAGCTTTCAGTATTGTTCCCCTGACTATTTTAGCTGTATCCACTTCAAAACAGTTTGCTCTTTTTTTCAGGCCAGACCAGACCAGTTCAAAAGGGAACCAGGCCCTTCAATGTGGATTTCTCTTGAAGCCTGGCCCTTGGATCTTGCTGAGTTTAAGCAGTTAAGAATAGCAGCTGCAGCATTTCTAACTCTAGCCTGGGGACTCCCTTTCCACTGCAGCGCTTCACTTCTCAGTACTAGAGTGAATATTGCTTCTATTCCTGGCTTTTGAGTGAGTCTCCCAAAAACACTGAATTCCAGTTGTGCCAGTACTGTACAGGGTGGCAAACCCCAGCATACATATTCCCCAGAGATGTGCCACAAACCATGTGTGTCTTGCTGAGCATCAGCTCTGTTTGGAAAGAGCTGCCAGTTCACAAAATGCACATAACCCCCCCCACACCTAAAAATACACTCCATGACCTCTTGAAATTACCTTTTTCCTCGGTAGGCAGTTTCTGCTGCTCTCATAAAGAAACAGTCTGTTCTTTAGTAATTGGGGGAGCTTGTGCAGGATGGGAAATTGGAAGGAGGAGTCCACAAGCCACTCACTTAACATTAAAATATGATTTACAGTTGTGAAGGAGACTGAGAAGACCTGTGGTGCAGTAGGCGAGAAGTGGTTGATGTTATGAATTACACCTAGTCCAAAATTAATAACAAGTCCTGCTGTAGTTCAGCTCAAGTGGGCCTCAACAGAGTATGTATCGCAAGAGGCTAACTGCTATTTCCACTCTAATTTGAATGTTTGGATGAGAACATCATACTGTGTGCTTTCTAAGCTGGTAGGTAGGTGACATGAACTCACTTTTACACTGCTTGCCCCTGCTCTCCTCCTGTCTTGCATTTATGTAGCTGGAATACACTGTTCTCTTGTTTCAACTTTGTCAAAGAAACCATGATCAATTCCAGTCTGCACGTGCATCTTGCAGCCCTAACAATTAGCTCCCAAAAGAGCTGAAGAGGCAAAGAGGCAGTATGTCCTGTATCCTTCTTCAGCTGTCCTGAAGAGTGCCTGAGCACACCTGAGAAAGTACCTCTCACAGACAAGCAGCAGACCTACCATCCAACACTACTAACTTACTTCTGTAACCTAAAATCAATGATCAAAACAACAAATACTGGCCTGTGGTGTCAGCTCTGCAGCTACTGTAATGACAGCTCAGAATGAGCTGGCACCACACACAGCCTTGATATGAAGGTAGAATAAAATATGAGGCGGGAAGTGAGAATATCAAAAGGAAACATGAGAGGATGCTATGCAAGGCAAGGCTCTTTGAAAATATGCTGAAGGACTGTGTGTGAAATCAGAAAGGTTTTCAGCTTCCCACTGTGAAACCTCTCTCTCTTGCCCTGCGATGGGGGCTTAGTAGGGACTGACCCAAGCTGGGTAATTTCTATCCTATTGCCTGCACAGCTCTCTCCTAGAGTCTGACAAATGGTCTTTATGACAGCCTTACAAAAATAATGACAAATGAAAAACAACTGCAACCACAACCCAGACAAAGCAATGAAATGTTAAATTCCCATGAAGTCTGGCAGGCAGCACTAGCAGGGAAAAGGGCTTTGAAAAAGGAAGCCAAATGGAGAAGACCACGTGCAGAGAGCTGAACGGGCAGGTGAGTTGGGTGGAAAGAGTGAAGGAAGGCACGTGGCATCTGAAAATGAAGGAAAAGAGAGCTGAGTGGGAGGCAGGAGAACAAGGGCAGGGCTGATGCAGCCACACTGCCTGATTCACTTAAGTGGTAGCTACAGTGGTACCAACCTGAGCCATAATGGAGTGGTGAGTCAGTCCCTTGTAATTAGCACTAATTGGCAACATAGCTAAAGAAGGAGAGGGATAGAAATATCAGAGCAAATTCTGTCCTATTTGAACTGATGCAAACCCATAACATGTAGTTTTAAAATTCATCTCATTAGCGTTTCATTCAGAAAGACGAAATAAACCATAAAATTATACCCTAAATAAGCTTTGTCCTATAGGCAAGGGACTTTTCTAACCACGTGGAGAATCCTACAAGCTTACCATTTTTCTTCCACAGTTCAACCATTTTCAGCTCTTCAGGGTTAATATCATGGAGGGTTTCCATATTTCTAGTAGTATTTGCAGGAGGCGTGACAAATAGAAAGGAAGTTATTTCTCATGGCACAACAGAACCACTAAAAACCAGCATCAAGCTATTTTCTATTCAATACAACCTACTTACTTGACAAGTTAAATGTTTCAATACAAGTTGAGAATGATATTTCTTTGAAGACAGATAGATTGAGTGGGGAATTTTCATCAACAGCTATTTTACAGAAAAGAGATGGTCCTGTGAGTCAGGACACAGGCCTCTGGGATCTCGAATCCACACTTTAACTGAGCACAATGAGCTTGATAATTTCATTCTCAGCCCAAAAGAACATCAATACATCCCACAAACACATATCCTTAGCCAATGTGAATGGCAACTTCTCCTCAAGATCCAGGAATGGAGCACAGAAGCAGTTACTGCAAGTGAAATTGCCTGGCAGATTTATATTTGCAATGGGGTCTTTCACCTGTCTACCACGTGGTAGCTTTTTTTAGGTATCTTTTCCTTAGATAATTTAATGAGAACTAAATACAGTCATGATGTACTTGCCAAAGAGGAGACACTTTTCATCCCTAATTGGTGATGAGGTCATTCAACTTCTATGATCCCTCATAGAAACTGCACCACAGTCAATGTTTTGCTACCAGGAGTAATGGGGGAGATACTGGGTTATCTCAGATAATACAAAATTAGTCTTGCTAAATCACTCTAGAATGTGATATAGAAACATCCCAGAGTCTCTGTATGGAGCCAGCTGAAATCCAAACAGGTTTATTAAGTCCAGAGGAATGTTATCCCTCCTGGACTAGGTTACTTGCCACACAGCCTCTGGGATGGGGGATACACCTCTGTCACGGTTTGTAGTGTCCCTGGTGCGAGGAATCCTTGTACCAAGTGGAGGATGGATTCTCTCCATGCCTCCAATGTCAGCTGCATGTGGAGCCCAGCTGGGTCTGGAGTGGTTGGAGCTTCAGAAACCAGCTGGATCCACAACTGCTCCATACAGAATCACTCTTTCACCATCACTCCCTTCCCCGCTACCCCTAAGTCCAAGATCACTGCAGAAACACACAAGTGTTTGCAGTCTTGGTAGAGGTGACATGGCCCTGAATGTAGTGCAGCTTCATGCACACCACACTGTGTCTCCCTTAATAACCTTTCTGACTCTACATGCAAACCATGGATAACCAGCAAGCCAGGAAACACCTTCCTACATCTTCACCCTGCATCTTGCAGCAACAAAGACAAGTCTGGACTCTCCCTGCCACTGAATTCACAAAGGAAAATGTGAGCCTTCCCAAATTACTCCATCCATGCTAACAGACTCCAAACAACATCCGCCAATATGCAAAGCTGAGCCCAAGCTTCTCTCAAAAGTGGAAGACAGAAGTAGAAATGATGTTGAGGTTAAGGTAGAATTTATCTCTTGGAAAGCTGAAGAATCAGCACAGTGTGTTCCTTACTGTCAAGCTCATCAGCACTGGGAAAGTATCTGTTCCAGAGATGCTACCCAAAGGCATGTATCTCACAGCTCTAAGTACAAGCCAGTAGCTGATCTTTGGATGACAGGTTTTTACAAAAAATATACCCCACCCTAGCAGAAGATCAGAGCAGAAATGTGAGGGGAAGGAAAGGAACGGGAGCTATAGAACAAGGGAGGCAAGTGAAGGGGCAAGGACAGAGAGCAGAGACTCGTTTCACTCCCACACTTCCCCTTTGGAAGGACAAAAAAGTTGGGAGGAATTTTGGGTTCTTTTTTAAGTCTTCTATCAATTCTTTTTACTGAATTAACGTCTTCAAAAATCAAATGGGCTCAATGGTGCAGGCCACTCACTGAGCCAGAGAACATCACGCCAAACTAACCTCCAAATGTACAGGTTATTTACAAACTAATGGAGGCAGCAAGCAATTCTACTGCTGCAAGGGCTCTTTCCAGCAAGAGGCAGATCAGAAGACATCACAGGCTGATTTAATAGATCATCAAAGGCCAGCAATTGAATTATCGTGTCAGACATCAATCTCACTCTTCGGTCGGTCTTTATTACAGAGAAACAGTTATAGAAGGACCTCTGTGATGAAGCCAGAGAAAGACCTGCATTTCAAAGCAGTGGGTGAGTCAAGGTGAAGAAATTATTCCTGTGATTCACCCGAAAAAGAAAACTGCTCATTTCACTAAGGAGAAATTACTGATAAACCAAGGCAGAAGGGAAGGCAGGAGAGTGGGGTGGTGAGGGGAGCAGTGCTTAACTGCTCTGGATTTTTATCAGTGTGTAAATGTTCATTCTCCTCTACTCAAGTCTCAGCAATGTCTTTGGAAGGACCTGTAATGGGGTCTCCTGGTGGAGAAAAGGGAAACTTAATTCCAAGTGAAAGCCATCTTCCTTCTTTCTAATTCTCCTCATTAAAACAAGAACAGATGTCAATAACAAACGCATCTCTGGCTCTCAAAATATACTTATTTCCTGCTTGGGCCCCACGCCTGGGAGATAACAAATGTTCTCAACCACTACAGGACAGTGAAGCTCAGAGGAAGGCCTTGGGGAGGATTAGACACCAAATGTCACCAATCCTGATTATCTCCTCACCACCAACAGCCGTAGAGAATTTACAGGGATAAAGTTGGGATTGGGATTCCTGTGGGTGGGTAGGAAAAGGCAGATTAGGGAATACAAAAGCAAATATCTCAAAGAGATTAAGGAAATCTTTCCTCAGCCCCAAATATGGTATTTTGACTGGACTGGAGCCAGTCCCATCAGAAATGGTGAAAGGAAAATTAGAACCATTTGAAGGACTGGGAAAACGGCAAACCTTTGAAGATTTCTATTTCTGACATTCAATATTTCACCTTCTTGTATAACGATTTTCTTGTCTCCTTGGTCTTTTAGTGCCAGGGCCTTCAGAGTGACTACAATGGTGTGTATTAATGCAGCATTTACTCTGTATGCTACCAGTCAGCTAACTGAAATACCCACTTAGAGCTGTGTAGCTGTGGGGATCAAAGCAGGAGAAGCAGGGTTTGGAGTAGTGCATTCGGCTGAAGCCGTGGGTGAGAAGTCTGGGCCTGGTTCTTGGTAGAGTGAAGCTTCAGGAAGACTGACGTTTGAGACTAAAATCCTTTCCTATGGCATGCTGCATGCTGATGAAGTGATGGTAATCGGGGGAGCCTTGTCACAAGTCGGTAACTGCATCTATCCCCACAGCCCTGGCCTTCAAGCACCACACACCAGCCTGGGATATTCTGTGGCAAAGGAGTATATATTGAAAGGTCTACCTGTATAGAAGCCTAAATGGAAAAAGAAAGCACCATTTTTACAGAACACTGAAAGGTCACATTGCTTTTTCACCTGTTGTTTTTTCAAGTCCTAGTTCCTCCTAACCCTGACAGCCCATGACAGAAGATGCATACGTGTAAAATACTCGTGATTTTAAAAAAAAGGAAAGCAAACCAAGCATCAAGAACTTCTCTACAGTGACTGGAAATCTACGATAAAGTTGAAGAGATAAAGTATAAAACACACCCTGTTCTACCTCCTTCCCTCTCTCTCTCCATCCTCTTTCCCCAAACACGCCTGACAGAAAGAGGCAGGTAATAGACTTTGTTAGCTGCAGATCCAGACGTTCATTTTTGATGACAGAGGGAGAAATTAGAAACTCATCTTTCACCCACCCCCACCCACCCACTGGAGCTGAAAGTGATAGTTTGAATTAAAATGATATTTCCTTTTAGTCTCCAGGGGGGTGGAGAGTTTTGAGGGTGGCAAGAGCAATTTCACACAGTCGTTTTTGGGGTTTTTTTTATGGACCAAGTGTGAGACAAAAAAAGCTGTATTTGTTTTGTTGGGTTGTGAAAGGTGTGGAAATAACCGTTCCATGAGATAAGTTAAGAACTCTCTCCCCCTTTGCATCAAAGCTACTACACCCACAGCCTGTGAAGAGCAGAAACCAGTGGGAATTGTGTTATGGGATTGCGAAGGGCAGGAATACCCTGGTTTTAATTCAGAAGTCATGGTCTCCGACAGTCTTTTGCCTCTTTGTCTCTGATGGTCTCCATGGCAACAGCAGCCCCGCAGAAGCATCATTCTCTCACTGGCTCTAACACAGACAAATTCAACCAGGGGCCAAAAGCAGCCCCTGCTTTCAGGCAAGCAAGACAACATGCTATCGTTCTTCCTCTTCCTTTCCACTGCTGTCTTCTTTTTCCTTTTTTTTTTTTTTTCTTTTGGTGCACTGGGGTGGGGACCAACCTAGCACACTTGTTTCTACTCAGAAAACAGCAGAGAGAAATGTGTTTTATTTTCAGGCATCTCTCCAGACAGCCTGCTTGGCCATATTGCATGCAAGTTGGGATGTTTATGAGAGACACACACCAAGAGAAACCCAAACCAGGACAGGGGGCTCCAGCCTGGCTGCCAGGACACACGTGCCACGTGACACACTGTGGGAGGGCTGCCCAAGCGGCACCCACACTGTATTTATGAATAAAAGCAGGGGATGCACTGAGCCATTAATAACTGCTACATGGTTATTTGTTGCCTTGTTATTTAAAGATCTTGTTTGAAAACCCAGGAAGTTCAATCCACATTGTTCAAATTGACAACAGAAATTTTTGCTACTCTCTATTCTTCCTTAGCATTTCTTCTACAGAAAATGTTCCAGACATCTGGTCAAAGAACAAAAGTACTACCAGACAACCCAGTCCAAGGACGAGTCGGTTGTGCAGCAGACAGCAGCAGCTTTCATTAGGCAAAGAGTCCCCCACTACTTGGACAATATTCAGAAAGAATGCATTATCCATAATCAGAATCAGTTTGCAAACAGAAATTAATCATATTCACTGAATATTTTATCTGGAGCTAAAAGCTCTGCCAGTTCCTTTTCTGATTTCTTTGGGTTTTGACAATAAGGTTTGCTTAAGACTGCAGAGATATAAAGATAAATGGCTAAACGGCTCAGTGTTTTCTGAACACCTCTGTCACCACAGGGAACTTGCGAATATAAATATAAGGCAATGTTAATCCTACACCCAAAAGACACCAGCCTGTGCTGTGTGCTATCCAACATCTTGCTTCAACTGAAAGAGTCCTGGGAGAGAATAGGGTGGCTAAATTGCTCCCTCCCTCCCTCCCTCCCCCTCTCCCCCCCTCCCCCTCTCCCTCTCCCCCCCCCCCCCACCCTCACCCCATCCCTAACCCTAACCCTAACCCTAACCCTAACCCTAACCCTAACCCTAACCCTAACC